>WWPM01005718.1:0-10273 GCA_023279145.1 Glomeris maerens | reverse complement strand
CAAATTAAGGAGGAATACAGCTGAACAGTGAATATAACTGCGCGTGCTTATCCTTTCGCTAGTTCTTCTTGATCTTGAAGTTGTTTTGTTACTGCTTTGGCAAGTGCATCGAGGAAATTTTCCAAATTGGTTACAGGAGCCTGGCAAAAGTAAAATATGGAAGTTATTTCGATGGCATAGAGCAAAATGCTAGGATGTTGTCGATTACCTGAATATACCAGGCATGAGCTAACAGAGGCAACTTCCTTAAGGTACGCCCGCTGAATCCTTCACTTTGGCTATAGAAACAATACTATATTAATACGATGTGGGAAACTGCAATCGAAATGGGGGGAATAATTCACCTGGAAATGTTGCGCAATTGCAAGCTTAGTCTGGTAGCATTGTTTTCGGTAAAACGTGCCAATTCCAATGATCGAAGACTCAGTAGAGTTTCTGCAGGACATATTACCCCAGTCTGAAATGTATAAATAGTAGCAAATTATAATCACGAGACATCAGTGTAACAGTTTAATTTTTCAAGAACATAACGCACCCGCATCAGTTCATTAATGCACGAAGTAAAAATTTTGTAAATTGCGGCAGTACTTGGTAATCCGATGTATTGTTTTATGTCTGCCCTGTCCACGAAAGCTAAATCAATAGCACCAGTCACATTCGATGTGGTCAAAATGAGCACATTTGGGTATCTGCAATCATCATCACGTACAGTCATGTTATTTCTAGTAATCTATCCGAAATTTATTAATTATATACCTCCTTATTGAGTCAAGTTGAGTCAACAGTGCATTGACAACTCTTATCGAATCCGAAGGTTCGCTACCAGACATTGATGATTTGCGCGCATGTGTTAAACTTTCCACCTGCAGTTACAACACGGATATAATCATGATTTAATATTGCAAAAATGCAAACAGTTTTATATTTGTGGTGGTTATTTTTATTTAAAAAACAAACAAACCACTTACCTCATCAATTAAAAGAATGACAAGTACGTCTTTGTCTTCAATGTATTCTTGAATTGAATTAAAGAGCTTCATTACAAGTTTCCCACTCTATGAACGGTCATAAAATTGCAATTTACGTCTGAAATCACAATACGCGCAATATGCAACAAAATATAATGACCTCGGAAAACCATTTTGAAAACAAGCTGTGGCTATTAATTTCTAAAAATTGACCGTATTTATACTTTTGATCAAGGCGAACACACAGTTTCTGGGCAAGGGCTTTACACAGCGACGTTTTCCCGGTGCCTGGTGGTCCTTTATTCGTAGAGCAAACATTTAAATATTTATAACGTGTGAATAAATGTATCGATATCATGGCATACTAATAGTCACCGTGTAAAAGAACCACTTTGTTCCAAGATATTACATTGGAATCTACATTTCTTTCTGAGAAGAGCAATGTTGTTGTTACATAGTGCAAAAGCTGAAAAAAAATCTCTGAATTTAACTCGAGAATTCTTTGGTGGTCCATACAGAAAAATTACAGTTGCTATAAGACACCTGCGTTTTTATATCTGTGTCGAATATCAAAGAATCCCAGAGCCCATGAAAATCAGATGTTGGTAGCAACCAATGAGTTGCGGCAGCTAATTCTTCGGCCCCTTCGGAGCAAAAGTCTTCGGTTGCCGGACCCTCATCGTGAAGCCGATACACGTGAAACTTTACATCGTATTCACTAAGACATGGAGGACCTTGACTGAAACCCTATAATAATGCGAAATATGGTTTTCTGTACGTAAACTGAGTTTGAATAGATTGAAGGAAAATTGTCATGTTCTGATTGACTGACCGTCACGATACGATCATACAGCTCAATATGACGTCACTATATGGACCAATTGTAAGCTGTTTTCGCATTGTGATCGGCAACTGGTAGCCAATCAGAATGATGAAATTTTTAGAACAATTGTTATTCATCTGGCCAAGATTACAAGATTAGATTCGATCACATGGGTATTCGTAAATAAATTACCCTGTCTTCTGTGTCGCACAATTTGATGCTTTGCACGCCGTTCAATTCCGACGGTTCAAATTCTCTATCTGCATTCCCAATTTGAGCCAAATTCGATACGTTCGTTAGGAAACTCTGAACTTGCTGGATGATGTCATTCTTGGAAGCCAAGCTGTAAATTGTAAAGAAACATTACCTAATGGAATTTATTGACTAGGCTACTGTGCCAATATCACGTAAAGGTCAGTGCATGTTCATAGTATAAATTCCAACGCAAGAATATTGCACGAAACTTACTGCACGCCAATATCGGTCCTACCGTTCCTTGATTTATCTACATGTGACGTGTTTAGATATTGCGTGCAATTATGTGCACAAGAAACTACAATTTTGCCGGTGAACGAGATTCATGAACTCGCAAGTTTTTCACAATATTTGTACCTCGAATTTTCTTGAACAACTTCGATATGCAAAATTGGTCTCGTTTGCCGTGTTCCGTAATTCATTTTCCACAAAAGAATGCTCCAGTGCGATGGTATACAAATGAAAAGATAATAGGATTTAAATTTGCGCTCCCAGAACTAGCGAAGCAGAGGTAAACAAGCTGACTTGTACCAATGTTGCAAATTTGTATTTTAATTTTGCTTTTAGCAATTAAACAGTTAATGTGCAAATAAATTTGCGTACATTCTTGCAATACATGTAACAAGTGGCTAGAAAGTTAGTTCTTTGTTTTCTTATTACATGAGTTTAACTTGAATTATGTGTGTATTTATATTAAAATGATAATGCCTGGCAACGCTGATCAGCGCCAAATTCAAATACAAATCACATTTCTTTATAACGCAATTAAGACAATTCTTTCTTAAATATTATGCAAATTAATACGCTATTTTGTTACATTTACAAGCTGTAAAATCCATGAACCTTATCGACCCATATTTTAAAGTCTGGCTGGCTAATGTTATTCGAAATATGCCAATTATAACATTTACATATACTAAGGTGACCAGATTTTCTGTAAGCCAAGGCGGGACCACTCGTGTGAGATATTATACAGGGTGTAAAAAAAATACTATTGCCTGTTTGGAAATAACTTTGACAGTGATGATTCTAGGTGACTTATGAGTATGAACAAAGTTGGTCTACACACTGGGGGACATAGATCTATGACGTCAAATGTCACCTTGATGACCGCTTTCAAGGCCATTCTAAAACTAATTTTGCTGATAGAGGTACAGTTTCAATTTAGGAAATGTTGCCAACCATATTCTGAGCATTTTGACAAAAGCAGATTTGAAATCGGCTAGCAAACAGAGCAGATATGGCCGTATTGATTTCGGTGCTCCCCTTAACTTATTTCCTGCATTACCAACCTCTCAAAGCAAATGCAGTGAAACGGTTGTCATACCGGGAACATTTCAAGGGGCAGCAAAAAAAATAACCTGGCTATATCCGTAGTACGGTGTTTGTTGGTCTATTTCAACTCTTTTTTCCACTAAAATTTTCAGAATATGGTTGGCAACATTTCCTAAATTGAAAATATGCCCCTATCGGCAAAGCTAGCAGGCCTAAAAAAATGACATCATATCTCATTCCTAACAAAAGCGGGACATATGGGCAGCCACGAGGGACACCGGGACATGAAGCCTAAAAGCAGGACTGTCCCGCCTAAATCGGGACGTCTGGTCACCTTACATATACCAATGGTAATTAAGTGCCTGACTTATTCTATAATCTTAATCATACTTTAAGCCATGTAAATATAGTCAAATGGACACAATATGGACTAGAAAACGTGAATTTTATTCACTTTTCCACGAAATTATCAATACAATTAATAATTATCTGAACGGGCTAGTACATCGGATCGTTTAGTGGAAATGTCTCAGTTCCTGAAATTTTTACAAGACAAAAAATTAGTTTTGAGTGTAATTAGTAGCAAAAGTTTCAAAGCTATTTCACCACAAAGACTTTTGTAGGTACTGTCGCAATTCCCGTCACAGAATTCACATGGTGGTCCTGCTTCGTACAAACTCTCACCAGGGTAATTTCCTCTGATATATTTAAAATTATATAACATGTTGCATTTATATTTCACGTGTCTGGAATAATATGCTACGTTACCCAGGTCCGAAATTGCAAACATGCAATTTGTTATAATATTCCTCGTAGGGTTCTGCCCAAAAACTAAAGCCGCACCCAACGTATCTTGTTTTCGCCCAAGCCAGCTATTAAAAATCGAGTTTCATACATTATTACAACTTCTCATTTTTATTGTAGGCTATTTCAAACCTGGCTGAAATCCGATGACCAATAGTCGAGTCGGAATGGCTTCACCCATGAAGGGTCAAAGACTGTCATCTGACTTGCCCAATGAGCTACAGCTTTAGAGAAGTCTGATGCTTTATTTTCCTCGTATGTTCGGTCGAGGAACACCGTTTGACCAACCCATTTGAATCGATCTATAAAATAACATAAACTGAAATGTGATGGCTTGAAAGCACCCCCTTCTTTGTAAATTGTAGTATGAAAATTTACACAAATACCCGTTTGTCGGTTGGAGTCATGTTGATACCTGCACTGGTCTGCCCAAGTTTGAGCCATTGCAGCCAATTCGTCGTCCCATTGCTAAACAGTACATTCGTAATAACACATTATGAAGCTCGATAATTACATGGTGACCTGTGGTGCTACTACATCCATCCAAATTCTATTTTGGTTAATTCACTGTCACTATTTTTGTAAATCCCATAGCATGCATTGTGACATATGGCATGTCCTTGTTAAAACTTCAGTACAATTTCAATAGCATTTATCATTATCTTACCAAAACCCTCATATTTGTTGCTGTGGGAAAGCTTGCATTTGCACCGGATGCCAACTGATTACGTAAGTTATTCATGAACTCGACAATAACAGATTCTTGAGCTTTCAATAAACCTGATGCAATGACTGGGCATCCCTATTTTAAGAGGTTTGCACTTGTGAAATTTTTCATGAAAGCTATCAACAATATTGCAAGCTTACTTTGCTAGTGTATTGGCACATTGTGTGATCTTCTCCAAATTTGCTGTATGGGCACATGTCGCTGTCATCATAATCATATCGAAATTGAGAATTTTTTCTTTGCATGAACACTGCTCTTGTACAAGCAAGTAGCCCAAAAAGTGCAATTACCGCTACCAATTTCATTTTTAGAAAGTACAAATGGTAGCAGTCAAGCGACACGCAGAGTTAGATTTAACTTCAAATTTGCCTTTATTGTTCTATTTATACGTTGCATTCATAAGGAAATCTGCAGGTTGCATTTCGGATGCAATCAATTCAAATCCGGTTGCTATACAATCACGGAAATAGTTTTCGGTGTCGATATCGGGTGAATTTCGCGTCATTTTCCATTTGAAAGTTCAGTATACATCGTTTCACATGACCATTCACTGTTACTTTTTAATATCGTATTCCTGAAGAATTTTTTAACATTATGAAAAACCAAAATTACACGCTGAAAAGCAAAACAGTAATGCCAATTTATCTCTCTAAAGCTGTGATTTGTGCATTTATTCTAACACCTTGTAACGTTTAGGCTTTGCCATGTTGTGTGTTGCCCCTGTGCATGTAGTTTATTACATACGTGCAAAATACGTACAGAGATAGTTCTACGTACTATTGGCTGTGAAATTTAATTTCTCATTGATATCATTTCGGTCATTGTTAATACGAATATACATACTGTGCACATTATTTGCATAGGCCAGGATAGTCGGTAGAACAACTGTTGGGACAATCTGCGCATGCTGCAGTCCCTGTCTTGTACATAGTTCCATTGATTTCATTACCACTGTATAAATGTAAAATGAATAAATATAGATATGGGCATACATGCAGCCAATATACATACCCAGGAGCATAATTACAGCCGTATAATTGAGTATATCCTGTTTCTGCATCATTGAAATAAGCATAACCACACCCTACTTCTATTGTATCGGCCCAGACGACCTAATGACAAAGCTATGGGTAGTATCAGAATATTTGTACAAAGTGTAGTGAAATCCCGATTCAACTTTCTATACCGATGCTAGTTATATGTATGTATATCGAGATTTCACGTAAATGAGTTATTTTAAGGTTCCATATGACTATTCAGGAAAAAATATAAATATCGTTTTGCCCAAATTGGCCATATTTACCGCTGTGTAATGACCAGTGGGTTTGCTGAATACGAATGGGCTTATGTCTTTGGATGGAAACATAGATACTTCATCATACCACGCTTCTATGGCTCTTGTAAAATTGGCTTCAAATCCTAATGGGGCAGTACTGTAATATTTGTAAAGATTTTGTCCTACCCACTTGTATGTTTCTAAATAAAAAAAATGCAGATACTAATTACCGTAAAACTTCTTTTAGAGCCCCGGGGCTCTATTCATTCAGACAGTCTTGAGACCCGGGCTTAATTAGAGTAGAGGGCAATAATAGAGGCAGGGCTCTAATGAAAACTTACAATTTTGTGCAACAAAAACAATACCAGTAATGTAACCCTAGGAACAATTGTTAGCTGTCACATGCCTGCAATAAAGATGTGAATGTTTCACTGGCAGCTTTATTGCAGACCTGCGGCAGATTTAAAAAATTTTGTTACAGAACGAGGTCAAGATTATCACTATCTAAGCTAGCAGGCCTTATATCGATATATCGGTTCATCGATATCGGTTAAAAATTAGTCTAAGTCATCCATTTGAATGCAGCGTATGATTTTTGCCCCGGGCACTATTGGAGGCAAGGCTTTATTACAACTTTGTATCATTTTACCCGGGCTGTATTGGAGTGCAGGGCACAATTAGAGGCAGGGCTTTATTTGAAGTTTTACGGTAACGTAAAACTGAAATTACATGAGTATACTAATTATTGTGAAATTGTATTTGCGAATAGTTTACAAATTTTGATTAAATTTTAACTAGCTTTTATGAACTTTGTTGTATTTCTCATGTAAAGGGGCGAGAATATTGTTGAATATACATAAACTCAAAACAACCTAATTGGTTTTTTTGGAAACCTTAATTAATGGAATGCGTTTTTGCAATTTTAAATTGATTTCTTCAGTCTAAAATGAATATTTGACTGTAGCTTACGTACTAGTATTCCTGTTCTTGTCGTGTTCCATTTTACATTGGTCCACTAATCTTTGCGCTATAGTAGCAAGCTCGTCATTCCATTTCTAACAATTAATGTATTTCGATATATTTGTCAATTGGTAAAGGCATACTTTATATTTTCCACAATATTAAAGTTAACCAATTCTTTCATGTTGGTTGCTCCTGGTTGGTTTTCTTGTTGCCCGTTCGCTACCTTCTGTCTGTAAGTGTTGTGAACACGAATGACGTCTTTGATATCTTTTTCTGTTACATTGGTTGACAATTTCGGACACCCCTAAGAATAATTTCGTCTTGCATACCATAGTGTAAATAAAATAAATATAATTGAAAACAAGGATGAAGTTAAAAATATGGAGATATTTTAGCACGTAACGTGGGTAAATTGATTCTCTACACCCATTGAAAGACTCTCACCTTGCCAGCATTATCAATCCAGCATTATTATAAAAACGTACTATAGTAGCAATAATTGGTATAACATAACATACTGAATTTGGTGGGTAGAGACACATAGTGTGTGCTCCTTCTCCTTGAACTGTATCGTATGGTGAACAAGGGAATTCACAGTGAATACCAATTGCAGCACTCATTACAAATAACATGACCAAATTCATGGGCATATTCTGTTCAGAACAATGCTTTTATTTCGTAATGCTGATTTATATTTTTACAAATAAAAACTGAATACGAGGATCTCACCATTTTTGTTAAAATTCAGTAGAATAATGTTGACTAGTGGATGACGCAGGGATGATTGTAATAACGCCAAGTATAGCTTGGTTTATATAAAGAATTAATGTTATATGTGAATCAGTTGTTTACACTTAGCAACATTCAGATCACATGTATGCAACATATGTTTGGCGTTTCAAATGCCATTAATATTGCCTCGCATCTCAAAACCCCCTTCCACGCAGTTTGGATTATTTGTTTATCATGCTGGAGACCTTGCAATATTAATGTCAGCGCATTAATTTCAGTATACGTGGTAACCTAGGGTGTGACAGCATTCTATTTTCATTTATTTGTATGGTAATTGAATTACATCGCTCAAATATTGTAATTTATTGTCAGTATCAATTAACATATTGGTATGCGTAAAATTATCTAGTTTATTTATATGGATGTGTGCTTTTTGCGTTGAAGCATATAAACATGCTTCTCATAATAATGCACATTATTAGATTAAATTGCAATAAATATACGAGAAAAATAAAATTATGCAATTGTAAAATTATTATCTACCTATTTACGAAATTATGTAATTTATAATGATATCATTCATTGGCATATAGATATTGCAAGCAGGAGCAAACTGTGTTCACCGCATGCAGCATTGGATTTCCCCGAAATTGCTTCTACTATGATGTGGCGTATATTAATTAATAATCATCAATATATAGGGGGAGTTGTTTTATCCTTGCGGGAAGGGCAGTCTGGTCTAGTTTTGTTGATATGTAGAATTATGGGGAAAACCTAATGCTTTATTAGTTTATAGAAATACTCCTTTGCGCATACAATGACTTGAACAATTTATTATTCAAAGACAGCGGTCCCAGTGAAGTGCAGAATTTTAATATAAATGCATAGTGGAATGTACAAATACCGTACAAATATGCAATTAAATAAAAATAACAATGCTTTGGCTTAAAGTTCAACTCTATCTCGACTGTGGGAGAAGCTGTTCAAATTCTTTGATTCTGTTTTTACACACCATATAAAATTAATGTATAAGATAATACTGCTCCACCGACCTAAAGTGTAATATATAAACATTAATTAGATAGACATTATTGTTGGTATATTTATGTAAAAACTGACTCTGGTACATGGGGTTCTTTTTCGCCTTTCCAAAAATCCAACTCCAGCTAAGTTTAGGTTATTGCTATTAAATTGTATTAAAAGATGGAGAGCATGAATGTATAATTTTTTGCTATTTGTAACCTACCCTATATGTATAGTGAATTTGTGTATTGCATACAAAACTTGTTTAACTGAAGATCTAGCAAAAACCCCATGGAAGATTCACTCACTAATTAAGTAAAAACGGAATATTTACCGCAATAACCATACTTCGTTTGATGGCAAAATATTTGCATCCAGATATTGATGGCGGATTCTTTCTCACGTTTTCATAATAATTCAGGCTCATTAATCGTACCTTAAAGAATAGGCGTGACAAATTCAATGTAACACAATTTATGTTTTTACATACAGGGTGTCCGAAGAAATTCGTTATAAATTTACATATTGCCACGAAATATCGATAATTTTATTATTAAGCAATGTAATGAGTATCTACAATTGTTAAATAACAGCTCAAATTTTGCAGAAGCATTTTTAAAGCTTTCGTTCGTATACCACACTGTATGAGGATTATGAAATTTGTGAAGAATTAAAATGGGACATTTGTCTTCGGCTATCCTGAATTTCATGGTAAGCTATCTTGAAATGGCTTGCATACCAGAATTTCATTTTGTATAACGTCCCTGGGAGAATCGGTTGCAAATGACAAATGCTGCACGTTTGCATACATTGGTATCGTTTCAATTACCTTGCGATTAAAATGCATTGATTTATATTTAATTAACTTATAAAAGTGATAATTTTACACTTACCTGCGCATTGATTTTGGACGTTGTTATTGATATCAGCATGAAAACGAACCACGTTATGAGTAATGATCCACCTATCTCGAAATAATACATCACAGGGACAGAACTTGAAGATGCAATTAGTGCTCGTAGATAAAAGCACATGTTGATAACCAAGGTGCCGCACCAAATTAAAATGTTGGTCGAGAATGTTGATTCCATCTCTTCAACTATTTCACATAGTTTTTTGTGCTGCATTTGTGTTTTAGCTAATGCGTTAACAGTACAAGATACTTCTACTCGTGTTGATGATATTGCCGCCATTCTTTTAAAAAGCTCAGCGGCCAGCATCGTTTGCAGCACGAAATATCCCATTAAAATAACAGCAAAATTAAAAGCCATTATGATATACAAAAATAAACAGTAGCCTGGTTTAATTATTGGCAGGATATCATTGCTAATCTTATTAGTTAAATTAAATAAGATTGAAGTTTTATCATCGGGTTCTGTTTTGAAGGCCATCATGAACGTCCAATCAAATAACAAGCAGTAGGCCCC
>WWPM01005715.1:0-12619 GCA_023279145.1 Glomeris maerens | reverse complement strand
CCCCCCCCGTACGTACACATTGACTATATAAAAAACTATGATTCATCACAATTTTTATTTTACTATGTTTAATGGTTTAACTTATAACAAGTTGTTTTTTCTCATAAACTGGTATTAATTCAAATTCAGCACATACAAAGTAGCCCTGGCTGGTGTACGTACACTTGGAATAAATCCCCCTCCCCCTTCAATACTCATGCGTCACATGTCCTCCTACCCCTCCCTCCTCCCCTGTGCGAACGTATTAAATGGACGGCCCCTCAAGTGAATTTCTTCAAAGTAAGATTATTTATTAGTTATAAATCGATTATTTTCGTAATTATACAGCATAGGAAACAAGGGTGTAATACAGGAGCATGCGTATCATTTTCACTATGTAGATCAACTTTTTAATAAATACTGTATGTATGAACTATTTGAAAGACCGCTATAGGGAGATACCGCGAAAGTAGAAACGTGAATTACAGGGGCAGACTGGCAGCGCCACACTACGGCTGAAATACGTTTTAGTAAATGAGGTACGTTTCAAGACGTGTTCTATCTCTATGATTTCAATACAAGATTTTGTGAGGCCTTAGGGGTTTGCACCTCATTTTGACACCAAGAATGATTACTCAGGTATTATCAAGGTATTATCCATATCATTTCGGGTCGTGACAGTATTATTATTCACAGAGAAATGCACTATAATCAAAGCTAGATGCATATACTATTTTAGTCATTTCAACCATGTAAATAATTTTTTTTTATACTCGTATAATAATATTGAACCGAGTACTTACCGTAAATCCTCGATAATAAGCCTGTCTCGAGAATACGCCCGTCTCGAAAATAAGTCGGGTTAAATAATCAAAATTCTCAAAATAAGCCGGTCTCGAAAATAAGCCCCCATTAATTGGATTACCCGATCTACACGACTAACAAATTCACTAAACCTAAAAAAATTAAAAATTCAGTTCACAGATTTCATTTCCTATCATTATAATCACAAAAAAAATCATTTCATACACATTTCATTGAGCATAAGATATTGTGATGTGCATATTGCATTACATAAACGCGTTCTCGGTGACTTGATATTAACAAAATAAGCCGGTCTCGAAAACTAGCCGGTCTCGTAAATTAGCCTGGCCAAAAAGGAAAAAATTAAAAAATATAAGCCCGGGCTTATTATCGAGGGTTTACAGTATATATTATTATTGATTATATTTGCTTTGTATTAATTGTTTGCAGAGTTTGTTTCAGTTGAGATGTGGCAGATATTTATTTCATCGATCAAATTTTCCAAATAAAATGACGATAGGTCAGAGGAAAATTCTGATAACGAACACTGACCAATCGCCCATTTTACCACGACTTCCGGTCCCTCCTATAAAGAAAACTTTGGAAAAATTCCTGCGCTCTGTGAAGCCCGTCGTTACTGAAGAAAAATACCTACAAACAGAGAAGGTTGTAAACCTAACGCCAATTTGGAAACGAATATTGTTTCAATAGTATAGAGGGGGATTCATAAAATAATTGTTTGGTTTCTGTTTCTTGTATATAGGTTGTTGAAAAGTTTGGTGCAGCTGATGGCATTGGGGAAAAATTACAATCGCTGTTAGAAGCCAAAGCTGAAAAATCGGAAAACTGGGTGGGTATCTATTTGGAATGTAATAACCGACTTCAAATTGTATGGTAAAACCTTTGTATTTTGTGCAGCTTGCAGATTGGTGGCTAAATGCGGCGTACCTCGAATTCAGATTACCTGTCGTAATGTGGTCCAGCCCTGGATTGGTTGGTCCATTGCAGACATTCAAGTCACTGGATGATCAGCTTTTGTATGTCATTTTGCTACATTGTATAAATGCAAATGTGTATATATATATACAGTGGTACCTCGAGATACGAGTGCCCCAACATACGAGTTATTTGAGATACGAGCTGTCGAGCGAGCTAAGTTTTGCTTTGAGATACAAGCGAAATTTGAGATACGAGTAATGTGGGAGAGAGTTTCACAGTTCGTGGAAAAGAAACCCCGAAAAAGTTGCAACTGGTCGTGCATCGGAGCTATTTAATGACACTTGCCTAACTCATTTCCGCAGCATTCTGAAAGGGAGGAAGAAACAAGCCTCCTTGGACAGTATTTTTTTGAACCCGGCGAAAAAAACAGCAAAGACCAGTGAAGAGAAAAGCAGTGACTAAAATTAAGCATACAGTAGCATTTAAGTCATTCTCTTTTATTGTTTTTTTACAATATTTGTCATTTATAAATACATTTTTCTTATTCAAAAACATGTAACAAACACAATTAGGGGTAGCATTTTTGGGGCTGGAACGGATTAATGGCATTTCAATTAACTTCAATGGGGAAAATTGCTTTGAGATACGAGCAAATTGACATACGAGCAAGGTTGCGGAACGAATTAAACTCGTATCTCGAGGTACCACTGTATATATATGGCGAAATACACAATGTTTCTTTTACTTTGTATAGATATGCGGCCAAGATGATCGTTGGCGCTCTCGGCTACAAACAATTAATAGACAAGTGAGAAATGTGGCAAAATCATCTCTGTTCGCACTGTAAATTTATTTAAATAATGAAATTATATTATCAGGTGATTTAATATTTATTGATTATGGTGAGATTTCATTTTGTTATGCAGTTGTACAACATACAAAATACATTTTTAGAATGGTTAACCATTTCTTTTGTAGTATGTACTTAGTTACAGAATAATAAGTCATTCAATTTCATTTTTTTAACGTTTATGTCATGTAAATTTATTTATTTTTTGAAAAATATGTTCATTTATTATCAATTGCTATACATTCCACTGCCTTTACTTTGACTTAATGTAAAATTCAATATTCAATTTTTCAAACGCTTGCATTTAGAAAATATTTGTGCAGTTCTTATTTGACATCTGCTTTGCTTCTCACAAAACTTCTTATGTATTAACTTTGTCAGCAATGCTATTCCACTGGAAAAGAGTGGAGGAGTTCCTTTGGATATGTCACAATACTTCAAAATCTTCTCAACTTGTCGGATCCCAGGAAAGGGCCGTGACGGATTAGAATTTTTTTCGAAGGATGATCATCCGCCAACTCACATTGTTGTTGCTCGCAACAACCATGTAATATATTTATAAAACATCTGACAATCGTTATATTTTGCAGTCAAATCATCAAGATTGCCATATCTGATATTTGTTTTAGTTTTTCAAATTGGAAGTTTACGACAAGACGAAGCGTCCGTTGCCCATGACTGCTGTATTGAGGCAACTTCGCACTGTTGTCGAAATGTCAGCAAAACCCGAAACTCCAGTTGGAATATTGAGTTCGGATAACCGAGATGTGTGGGGAAAATCCTTCATGGAATTGATTAATAGTAATGCGATTTTAACAATCTCTATGTATGTTGGTCACATTTTTTGGCTGGTTATCGTTGCCCCGTACGTTCAATAGAATTTAGGGAATTATTCACATGTAACTGAATTTTTGTCATTGGTTGTCAGACAAAAGTAACATGAATTCTGTTGATGTCCTACAACGGAGCATTTTCTTAATGTGCCTTGATGTTGCGAATGCTGACCATCCCAATGTAAATAAGCAAACTGTAGCTGCACTGCAAATGATTCATGGTGGAGGCAGCAAATATAATGGAGGCAACAGATGGTTTGATAAAACTATTCAGGTAAATTATTTTGTTTTGATAATATCACAAGGAGACAATGAAATAGATTTTCACTTTTTGCAGTTTGTTGTTGGCACTTCCGGAGAAGTTGGTCTGACGTATGAACACAGTCCAGCCGAAGGAGTTGCGATCGCTAACCTTCTGGATCACATAGTTGATCAGATGTATGCAATTCAATGGAAATCCATTGTGTGACACGAGTATTTTTATGTTCAATTGTTGTTTCCATTTTTAGAGATCATAATAAAATACCCACTGATGCAGACCCATCTGTAATCCTCCCCACACCAGAGAAATTGAATTTTGAAATAAATGAACAAGTTGCAAACGCAATAGCCAAATCAGGGGAAAATTTGGATCGGTAAAATAAATTTCATATACGTACGTTTCAAGTACATTAAAATATTGTTCGAGGTTTTCTGTAGGTTAGTAGAAGATTTGGACATGTCGTGCTTCAGTTTTACCAATTTTGGAAAAGATTTCATCAAGAGTCAGAAAATGAGCCCTGATAGTTTCATTCAAATGGCCATCCAATTAGCGTTTTACAGGTAATAATTCAAATGTAATATAAGTATATAAAACCTAATATGGCTTTGCACTTTCAGAACTCACAATCAAGTGGGAGCTTGTTACGAATCAGGAGCAACGAGACAGTTTCTTCACGGCAGGACTGAAACGATCCGTAGTACTTCTTTAGAGTCACGAGAATTCTGCGAAAAAATGATGGACCCTATTGCCTCAGACACCTCTAAAGTTGAAGCCTTGAAAAACGCACTTGCAGCTCACAAGAAATACGCAGCAGAGGTCCTTAAGCAATATCACCATCACCTAACTAAGTATATTGTATTCTGCACAATGTAACATCTTAATATGTTTTAGGCAATGCAAGGACTTGGAGTTGACAGACACTTTCTTGGAATGAAATTGGCAGCATTAGAGAATGGGATAAAAGTGCCTGAAATTTATTCCGATCCTGGATATTGCCGGAGTTCTAGCTTTAGGCTTTCAACATCACAGGTTAAACTTGCTACATTTGTGCAGTCGATTATCAGGACAGCTTTACTTCTAATTTTAATGCATTTGCAGGTTCCAGTGCGCTGTGATGGCTTCATGTGTTACGGCCCTTTAGTCGATGATGGTTACGGTTGTTGTTACAACCCAAGAGCAAGTTCTATCAACTTTGGCATTTCCGCCCTCAAAGCTAGTCCGGAAACCAGCCCGCTCGGCTTCCGAAATGCCCTTGCACAGAGTTTAATCGATATGCACAATCTGGTACTTAGAGGACAAAAGTCCAAACTGTGATTATTACTGCAGACTACATTTATTTTGTAGAATTTCATGAAGCGTTATTAACGTAAATTTTAAAACTTGCCTTGATTTTAGGGTTGTTAACTTTACTAACAATTGGAACTGTTATCAACTTTCTGAACACAATTTTCAAACTGCATGTAGGTTTCCAATAATGCATTTTTCGATAATATACAAAACAAGTCAATAAACATGCAATATTATACCCGTTGTTAATATTAGATTGTTGAGCAATTCAAGTCGACATCTTTGTCTTGTTCAACCTCTGTGAAACTCGACTGTGAATTTCCTGTGTAAATATGAAAATTGCTTAAAATTCTAAAATCCCAATTACGGTTAGAAACACAGAGTTTAAATTTTCTAATTTTATACCCGATGTTGTGCTGCAACTCGCCATTGTCTTGCAATTAGTTCCAATCTAGAGAGCTGAACTAAACTGTCAGGATCTGCAAGAAGGATTTCATCTTGAGTAGGCTTTGGAGTTGAAGCCACTTTTGGAACAGAAATATTGCCATCAACTGAAACATGTGAAAAAAGGAACAAATGAGGGAATGGAAGAAAACTTTGATGCAAGCTGTGTAAACTTAGTCTTCACATTCGGCTGACGAGCATCTGTTGTGAACTGGGACAATTTCAGCATTATTATTCCTGGAGGAACACACTGCTTCTGCTAGTAATTTGGCAGCTAGGAACTTTTCTGGATTCTCACAGAAAAATGGCGAGTTGCTGCCATCAGTGGCTTTTTGTAGTGCATCGTCCAGACTATATGGTTTTGTTATTTTCATAGGTACGGCTTTGGATTTTTTCTTATAAGGTGCATAGTTGGCAGTTTGTGGTTGCATAAACTCAGTTTGCGGAGGAGTTTCTAAGTCTTGGGGAGCAAATGAATATGAAGCTGCACCTTCGTTTAAAGCAACAGTGTCTGTAAGAAAACCCCAAAGGTATTATTCCAAGACTAATTGCTTTATTTTGTGCACAAATTCAACTTTATTATCATCACACCTTGAAAATTTTCAATTATTAACAAATCCCATTTGCTAAAACACACCTTTAGTTTGCAGTGTCCAATTGTTTCCTTTTGTTGTCATTGGTGTAAATGTGCTCAATTTGTCAACTGGGTCACCTTGGAAATCAATATAATGTTATGGTAGGCAAGCATGAAACATTTCAATGAAATACTTTTCATGACTGACTGTCATTGCTCGAATTATCTCCTTGATATAGCAGTTCCATTGCATCAGCGTTGAATTTTCTTCCAAGAATGGATGAAGAACTATGAGCAACATCTATTGATGTGGTACTTTTATTTGCTGCAACATCTTGTCCACCAAAAACCCATCCAAACAGGGAAGTTTGCGTGTTTGTGTGTCGAGAACTGTTGACACTTTCACTTGAGAATCTCTAAAATTAAGTTTAAAATAAAATATAACATTAATTACATGTAATTTCACGGTTTGGTTCACAAATATTTACCAATTTCAGAGTGCGTTCATCGACCTCAACTTTTTGGGGTGTCCTCATCGCTAAAGAACAACCGACATACTCCACATCCACGATGGCCAACACGAGGACCAAACCCGCAGGCAGTGTTGTACTAAAGTAAGCTACAGAAAAATTGTTTTATAATTTTCCACATGGTAAAGTGAATTTCAAAATTGGCGTACCAATTGTGACCAAATGAGGATCGTGTTCGGAGATTGCTGCCACTTGTTCATTCGGCTCGAACAGTCGCCATTCACCCAATTCCATGAGAATAATGTTGCCCAGATTAATTAATCCCACAATAGTAGCGATAAACAGGTTCATTTTCATCTGAAATATGTAAATTGCTGAAGATCGTTTCGTTTGTATATAGAAACTTGAATTTAATGAAACATTTATCGAACTAACCTTCCATGGTTTGTTTCGCCCATTTGATGCCAAGTAACTTATTAGAAGCCCAAACAAGATATCCTGTATGTAAATCGCACTTAATTTAATGTGGTATTTTAAACTTTGAGTGTTTACATAATTGAATAGGTAATTTTTTAGTTTTTCGCCTTAATTGCAGTTGCAAAATCCAGAAAATTGATAGCATTTTAATTAATCTCGAAAGTGTGTACGTTTGAAACTACATAATGTTAATGAATTTTTAAACTCCGTTGATTGTCTTGTAGCAATCTGTAATTTTTCACTAATACCTTCATGACATTTTCGCACAGTTGTTTTATTTGTTGTAAATGTAGTGCTCACACAACCCATTATGTGGAAAACTAGTCAAAGTTCATATACGCTACTAGAACCCTACGTACACAGAGTCTAAATGTCTGGTTACTTTGAAAGGAGGTGACTGGGAATTAACAAAAATTATGCACTTGTGTACTTATGTGTAACATAGTGGGATTGGTGATGTCACCGACGATCTTGGAGAATGCTTTCCAGGTCTCGCATATATTTAAGTTATTGAATACCGACTTCACCACCCAATCAGTGTTGTCATGCAGTGAAACTCATTCTAATTGGGCGGCAAGGTGAATATTCAAGAGCAGCTGCAAAACTAGACTTGCGATTACTCTTCCATTTTATAAGCAATTTCGAAGCTATCACACAAAGCCTGACAGAGTTAGACGTTTGGCTTTGAATTAATTATTTGTCCATTGTCATGTTGCACACACACACACAGAACCATTTTTGTTGTCCGTTGCTTCATTAATTTCAGTCATTAATACGATAAGGTTTTACAGACACCCCATTCATTCAGTTTAAAATGGGGAAACTTTCCATGCATTTTTAACTACAGCCCTCCCTCGATATTCCGGCACTTCGATTATCCGGCGCCTCCGGTAATCCAGCGTTTTTTGGCCGTCCTCCTGAATTTTTTAGTAAACTTGTCAAGAGGTAAATAAAGATTTCAATGTTACGAATTGCTATACATTCATGCTGCTACATTTTCTACAAATAAATATTGATTTCTGCAGATAATCTACAAAATTATAGGAATTTCTGTAGATTTCCTGCAGAAGTCAATGTTTTTCTGTAGAAAATCTGCAGCACATTTTTTCTGGGGTATTGTTACATAACAAGTAAATTTATTCTTAATTTGTACATTTAGCTTGTTTACCTTCAACCATCAATAAAACGTAGTTTCTGCTGTTAAAGTTCGTCATTATTAGTTAATTTCCAGAAATCCGGCGTTTTTGCGATAATCCGACGGTGCTCTGGTCCCATATATGCCGGATTAAAGAAGGAGGACTGTATTCTATCACTGACAGGTATCGTTTTTAACACTGCAAATGCGGCTGCAGATTACAAATCTGTTTATGAAATTTCAATTGGGAAACGGTGTGAAAGCCTACTTTGTATTTAAGTAGTATTGTATGTGAATCTGTATGGTTATATAGAATTCATCAAAGAAAAGGCTTAAAAATATATGTGAAAATAGGATATATAGATTTGAAAAAACTGCATGACTAACAGCAAATCCAACACCGATGTTGGAACCAGTGTGAAATAGCGGCACAAAGAAAGTGAATGCGATTCCAGTTGCCAATTGAACTCCTCCAATGGCGGCCATCACAAAGCCTGCTGCCGTTACGCAAACGGCGCCACATTTCCATTTAGAGCCGGCCTTGCGCATCTCTATGGGAATAATGCAATTCAATTTCATGTCAATTAAGTTACATATTTACGACTGTGAACTTCATCAAACCTTGAAGTTGGCGTCCGTTTCCTCTCTTTTCACAATTTTTACATTCAGTATAGTTATACGTTATATGGCCTTTCTCTGAATTATAAATTCCCCGGCCGGTCACATATGAATCAGCCTGTTTCGGGAAATTCACGTTCAAATTACGAATGTCTGTGCGGAAATCCTGAGTTCAATTTCACCAAAAAAGTAAATCTTATTCGTCAAATTTTAAGTTTCTCTTGAAGGTCTTTCACTTAAATTGCGCAATTGGCACCAAGATTCCCTTTGTTTGTCAATTCAATATTGGAATACTTAAAAACGCACAATTATGATGAGTTTTCTAATTAGAGGAATAATACAAACATTGAAAACGAGCATAATAAAGTTTGCTATAGCTTCCAATATACAGCAAAACAATGCAGAACTTAATTTTTCAATTTAAAATTTTTTAATTTGGTCTTAATTGACATCCATGATGTTTATAAGTTTCAGTTTGATGCTGCAATTTCTACATTTTCGGCTATATTTTTTCACCCATTGTTACTAGGTATGCAAATTAGAAAGTATAGCAGGACTGATATTAATTGGGCAATAGTTGCAATATATAATAACTTTTAAAAAGAGTATATTGTAAGAATAATTCACTTTACCTACAGTATATTAAATGTCCAGCATTCCTTTAGTTTCACCGGAGCAGATATTTTAGTGCATTATTTCTTGCCCAAATACAAAATTTAAACCTGCTTGGGATTTATTCCATGGTTTATTCTAAACCGCGTCCAATAGCAAATGACAATGAAGGCGTGGCTACATTTTAGCCAATCACGTTCGATTTAGATTTTAAATTTGCAATAAATAAATATTTCGCTGCTGAACTAGCTAGGAAATTTGAATAGGACGATCGCTTTATTCAACTCACAGCATAAATATTCGTGAACACCCGTAAAAATAACATATACTGAAAAAATAACGTATAATAACATGTGAAAAAATGTAATTAGTAAAAATGTACAAAGAAAAATCGATACGTGTGTACGTATCGATAAGGCTGAATCGAGTATCGAGCCTGTACCGTTACACATCCCACCATCTTTGACATCACCGCGGAAGGGCGTGTCTGTTTTGTGTTCTTGAGAATTTTTTCCCACCTGACGCCAGCAGTGAAGATATGGGAAATTCAGGATTTGTTACTTGCGGACCGAACGAAGCTCTTGTTGTTTCAGGTAAAGAAACGAAACAACATTTGCAATCCCTTTCGACAAATGCGAATTTTTGCGTCAGACGCTTATATATAAAAACATTTTCTCATCCATTTTCCTATTCATGTTTTCCTGTGTAGGATGCTGCCACTCGAAGCCTTTGTTAGTTCCTGGCGGGAGAGCGTTTGTTTGGCCCATTATTCAACAAGTTCAAAAGTAATTGAGAAAGAATTTGTGTTATAAAATAGTACATGTTTCCCAATGTTCCTGGGACGTAATTTAATAGCATATACTTGTATAGGACATAGAATATATTTTGCTTCTTGATTTCTGTAGAATTTCTCTGAACACCATGACCCTGGTCGTTGAAAGTCCCAGAGTGTATACCAATCAAGGTGTTGCAATTTCTGTCACAGGGATTGCTCAGGTAATTTATATTATTATGCTATTTGAAATACATAATATGGTTATGGAAATATGTATATAAATCTATGATTTAGGTGAAAATCCAAGGACAGAACGAGGAAATGCTGATGATGGCTTGCCAGCAGTTCCTGGGAAAGACTGAGAAAGAGATTCGCAATGTTGCATTGGAAACATTGGAAGGCCATCAACGGGCTATCATGGGAACAATGAGTGTTGAGGTTGTTGGAGCATGCAGCTTGTACAAAAACTATTCAATAAATCGCTTGCTATAATAGTACTGTGTGCACCAATGTTTAGGAGATATACAAGGATAGAAAGAAATTCTCGAAGCAAGTTTTCGAAGTGGCGTCGTCCGATTTGGTAAACATGGGAATCACGGTTGTCTCGTACACCATCAAGGACATCCGTGATGATGAAGGTTACCTCAAGTCGCTTGGGTTGGCTAGGACCGCTGAAGTGAAACGCGATGCACGCATTGGCGAAGCTGAAGCGCGCCGCGATGCTACCATTAAGGTATTGCACCAATTGATGAATTACAGAATTTCCTTTGATTAATGAAGAGGTTATAAAAATGTAATTTCATTACTCTTACAGGAATCTCTGGCGGAAGAGGAGCGAATGGCATCGCGTTATCAGAATGACGTTGAAATAGCCAAGTCGCAGCGAGATTTCGAATTGAAGAAAGCCTCATACGACATGGAGGTTCACACAAAGGTAGCCATTGTATTTTGAACAGTTATAATCTTGCCATTTCTATTTTGCATTGAACGCATTGCTTTGTACAGAGAGCCGAAGCTGAGCTTGCGTACGACCTGCAAGCGGCCAAGACGCGGCAACGTATTAAAGAGGAACAGATGCACATTAAGGTGATCGAGAGAGCTCAGTCGATTCAAGTGGAGGAACAGGAGATCATGAGGCGTAGTAAAGAGTTGGAGGCGATCGTGCGCCAACCGGCTGAAGCCGAGCGCTACCGACTCGAGAAGATAGCGGAAGCCAATAGGTTCGTATTGCATCCATTGATATCCAAACTATTGGCTAGATTAGAGAAAAAATTGAAATCATGCTTTTATGTTTAGAAATCGGGCTATTATTGAAGCCCAGGCTGAGTCCGAAGCAATTAGAGTAAGTGACGTCTAATTTTCATCATGTTTATCCTAGTGGGCAAGATATTTATTTTGGAGTATTTCAGGTGAAAGGCGAGGCTATGGCATTTGCCATCGAAGCGAAGGCGAAAGCTGAAGCCGAACAGATGGCAAAGAAAGCTGATGCTTGGAAAGAGTACAAAGATGCTGCCATAATTGACATGGTCCTGGACACAATTCCTAAGGTTTCTGAAAAATTTCCCTTTTTTTAAATAAAATACAACATTGATAAAAAGTATTACTATTGGTTAAACTTGATACCCATATTTAGGCCCAATGAAATATGCATCCAAAATTGTTTAATTTTAGTAACCATGTGTTTAGTGTTAAGTTTGTCATTTTAGTATCACTTATTTGATAGTCTTGGTTATAGAAAGTAGTTACAGTATTGTTGGAAACATTTATTTGCCAAAAAAATACAACCTTTAATATTCATGGAAATGACAAAGTAATGTGTTTCATTATTTGAAATAGTTGGTTGCTGAAGTGGCAGCTCCACTTACACAAACCAACCGTATTGTGATGGTGTCCAACGGTCCTGGTGACATCGGTGCAGCTAAGCTCTCTGGTGAAGTCCTAGAAATTGTCGCCAAAGTACCAGAGATTGTCAAACATCTGACCGGTGTTGACATTTCAAAGGTAAAGCATAATAATTTTTACTGCACTTATTACTTGCTAGCTCTTAACTGCACAATCAGAGTTTGCACTTAAAATGTAGCGTCTTCGTTAATTTCAGTCCGCAAGAACTATTTGAAAGCGGAAGCAACTTCCAAAGTTCAACAACATGGAAAGAGCTGTGCCTATTACCCAAAAGTTATAGAAGTCCTCAACAATATAAATGTTTCCTGTAGAAATGCTGCACATGAGATGTTTCTTGCATTTAATTCACAGTAGTTATTTCGATTTTCAATAAGAACCTCATAAAATACTGCCATTTCTATTTACACATGACTAATCTTGTAATATTGCATATTATTTGTGTTAAAGGTAAACTGATAAGCTTTTCTAAGGTACCCTGAAAATTACACTGAAGAACAAGCACAAAAAAATACAACTCATTGGATTTTTGTAAAATTATTACTGAAGATTTTACAGTTTACGTCTTCGGGGCCATCCATTTAATACATACGCACAGGGGAGGGGGGAGGGGTAGCAGGAAATGTGGCGCATGAGTATTGGGGGGGGGGGGGGGGGGGGG
>WWPM01005712.1:0-12464 GCA_023279145.1 Glomeris maerens | reverse complement strand
GGGGGGGGCACTTCCGGCACACACTGGTGCGTCCCTTCATATGATCACTTTTTCGTCCCGGACAATTTCGGATACGACGTTTACTTTCCAAGATTCCTACTCGTCTCAAGATAAATGAAACACCCGGTATACCTACAACATAAGTTGCACACCCAAATTCAGTTTTGCGCATTTTTTTTATAGGAATACTATACTAGTATTACTTATATACATACACTGCACGTGCAAATTTAATATGCAGTTATTTACAAATAAAAGCAATAACTTGATGAAGATTGTAATTTGATCAGCTGTGATATTTAAACAAGCAAAATGAAATTGAAAGGAAACAATCGCTAATTCAAATGCTTTAGAAATTCCATTATAAGGATTAATCTTGTTTATTTTAATCTAAATAACGTGCGATTGCTTAACTTGCGTTATTATTGTATCTGGCTTGACTAGCTTGTATCGGGGACATCAGGGTAATTGCTAATATGCGGTAATAATTGTTAGCTAGTAAAACATGCGTTCATGCGGTGCCCAATGCCATATAGCAAATGTTTGCTCTTGTTCAATGTAGGTTTTTAATGAAGATCTCGCATAAGCAAGGCTGTTGTCTATCATATTAAGGGTATAGCACGTGGGTAATCTTTGGTGGGCGGCAGATCTAAGGAAAGTAAATGGGGATAAACCTGTGCACGCGTGTCCCCATAGAAACCCACGAGCTTTAAAATTAAGTTTCAAGACTTGCAACGTCACGGGCGCTTAATTTGACTTTAATTATTCTGGCGCGAGGAATCGCTCATTGATTAATTGATGCATATAGTAGTCATGCTACATCTATATACACTTTTAATATGTATCCATTCGCGTTTTCTGCCTGAAATTATTGCAGACAATTTCTCCGAATTTTTTCCCTTTCAATCAAGACCGAAACACTCCTGCTTTTTGAGATGAAATGACCAGTAGACATATATTTTTTCTCTAAACACGTTTCATCGAAGTGCTTTTTTGTCAAATTTAAATGAAGAAAGTTTGTGACGCATATAAACACCTCCAAGACCACCGCATCCTTATTTGGAGTTAAATCTCCAGTCCTCTTACTGTTTCCCTGGAGGTACTAAACAATTTTTCTTATATTTCAAATGTTCATAGTAGATTTCTGCTCACAGCGATACGAAATTATGCAGTCTTTTTGTGCATTAACTCAAAGATCTTGTACGAAACTGCATTTTTTAGGCATTCCGCTGATGCCATGCATGAGTCTCATACTTTCAAATAATTGTAAAATATTTATCTTTAGTAATATGTAAGCCGGATTGTTGAAATTGAATCCTATAAAAAATTACACGATTTTCTCGTAGGAAATCCATTTCAATTCTATCTATACCTCAAAGTATCCTAAAAGTTTTTGTTCCCTGGCATATTTTTGATTTGAAGGTGCATTGTTATTCTAAAAAATTGTCGTGGCTGGTATTATATTAATTGTACTATAATTGCAAACATTTAAAACATTTTGGAAGTCATACTTGGTTTTCTAGCATTGTGAATAATAAATGCTGTTGCGTAGGCAAACTTCAATAGTGACCCCTCATTGTTGCGTTCAACATTCCATTTTGTATTGCATACCTATAGTACTGTACCTTTTTAACACGAAGAAGTAAAAAGCCCTGATGAAATGTCGTAAAAGTTAATGCAGCTTTTTCCGAAATTTTCACTCAATGGGCTGCTGACAAAACCATTGTAGTTTGTGAAATTTAAGTAAAGAATTCACGTTTATGGAGATTTCGCTGCAAAAGTTTAATTAGTAAAATTCATGAATGCAGGTTATTCTAATGGATGTAAATATATGGCGGACATTTGTCCAATTAATTTCTTTTAATGAAGCCGCAACCTGTCCAAATTTTATTTAGGGAGGCCGGGGACGTACATTCATCCCCTAAAATGTTTCTTCTCTTGTCAATATTCATGCATATGCAACATTACGTGACGTGTGGTCAAGGTTGAGCCAGTATAATACATAGTTGGTTCTCAGACTCTGATTTTATCTGTTGAGCTCTTATGAATTTTTCCTCATGTGGATTACTACCATGAGTATAAATGCCGACCGTCTAATATAATTAAAGTGGTCACAGTGCCGAGGAACTCTTTAGTACTATCTTGGTACTATCTATATACCTGTATGTAGTACGAGTGTATAGGTATTTATTATCATTGTTAATTTGTTCTATTACGGAGTTTGTATATAAAATTTCTTGTGCACGTTTGCATTTATGTGAAATCTTTTCAACTCATGGGTTAAAATACCAGGGTATAAGTTTTGACATGGGATGTAGTATAGTTTCATTATAATAAAAAATAAATATGTATGTAGATGTTGTAGTACAGTATAGGTACCCAAACAGCCCATATATTAAATTGTAGCTTGAGCTGGCCCTAATCCTTGGCTATCCAATTCATTATCTTTTTGGCAATTGAAATCCACCCGACATCCCCCAGCCACAAGCACGCATATAATCTCAAGTATTTTAATCCTTTTTTTTTCTCAATACTATTATGCAGAAAATATTTGGGCAAAACAACCCACATTCTGCACAGTCCAATTTTCTGCAGAAACTTTTTCCATAGTGAGATTAATATCTCTTCCTGGAGTGAAACATTCAAGGTACCGCCATCTATGGCTTGTTGCAAGAAGTTCATTGGAATAAGTACTAGTTATCTTTGCCATTACTAGATGGCACCAAGCTTCAGAATAAAAGTGAAAGTACTATTTCTGAGAAATGTGGCAACATTTCGGCCTAGTCAATTGCAACTGATTGCAACATGTGGCGTCGATAGCAAACAAGTAGGGATTGACGGCTGTGATGAAACGTAAAAGGTTGTCCTGTTATTATAATAAACTTCGCGACTAATAATGAATATAACGAATATTGTATTTGGAAGACCATATGTTTAAGACTAAGGTGATAATGCCTTAATTTCATGTTTGATTTGCGTAATATTGCAAATAATTTTCAGTTTTCGTTATTCAGGATCGATCTTGCTCGTAACATTTTGTATTTAAATAAAATCTCGAAAAATGTCTACTAATTATATTGACGTGTATTAAACTTCGCACAATTCATTTTCGGGTGAAAAACTTGAACAAATTCTATAACCGCAATTTTGTCTGCTTGTTTAATTTGTCTTTGCATGCAATATATTGATGCGAAAAATGTATTTCCTAATAAATGTGAAATTGAATTCGAAGTGTAGTTATTAACTGTTATGACTTTACATGTTCTTTAATTCATGAAGTCTACTTTGTAAAATAAAGTTTGCATCAAAACTTTATGATAAAATTAAATTGCAATAGTAATAATTACAATTAAAGTACATACAGTAGTTCAAGATTGCTACTATATACAGTATTCTATATTGGAATGTTTTTTGACAGGGATGGAAGACCGGTGACAGCTATATGAAAATGAATTTTTTCTTAAGTTGGCTTTGGTTTCCTGTTTTTCACCAAATAACATGTTCAAATGTGAATGGTACCGCATATGTAAACACCAAAGGTGGATTTTACTTTGAAAATGAACATGGCCATATTCACACACTAGTCTGGGCAGTTAAGTTCCATGATGGATCACATCATTCTTCTTTTGCCAACCAGTTAGGACTTGTAAGTCTTGGCCAAGTTGGACTTCTCAGGAACCACATTTTGTTAGCACATCCTCTCCATCTGGACGCAGTGGATGCTGCGATTAATTCTAGTCAATATAACCTGATTTACCAAAAATTTTCAACAACCCAAAAGACTATCGAAAACAAATTGTCAGCACTTCCTTCTGTGCAATGGTTTAAGCAAGAGGTATTCCGGCCACGAAGTAAGAGGTCTGTTGAGATGCTGGATCCTGAATTTCCTAAGCAGTGGCATTTGGTTAGTTATTCGCAATTTCGTCTGCTTTCATTAAATGTTACATTTGCTGATACAATTTGCATTGTGTTTATTTTTGTAGAATAATAAAGTAAGCAGGGGTATGGATATCAATGTCACTGCCTTGTGGGATAAAAATATCACCGGTGAGGGTATCACGGTCTGCATTGTCGATGATGGTAAGAATATTATTGGTTATCATTTATTTAAATCTTGTATCTTTGAATCTGTGTATTATAATCTTAGATTTCGTTTATGCGTTATTAATTATTGTTGATTTAAGTTCCCATGAATTATTTTTGTTACCTCACAATTAGTTGAATGTTTAAGACTTTATGCTATAGGGTTGCAGAAATTGTTACATTTCCTTTGGTTTGGCAATATTTAATTAAGAAAAACTAAGCCACTTAATTATCAAAACATTGGTGGAGTTTGTCCATAGATCACAGTGAAGTTTAAAGTGATAGTCTACCACATGTAATGAAAGTGTGTGTGTGTGGTTTACTTTCAGGTTTACAATGGGATCATCCCGATTTAAAGGATAACTACAATGCTCTTGGCAGTTGGGATTTAAACGATGGTGACCCTGACCCGAGCCCTGCAAACGATGGAAGTGTGTTAATTTCAATGCTGAAGTCATTTTGCAAACGTGTTGCCAATATTTCGATGAATAAACTAAATTGTTAATGTTGTTGTAGAAAAAAATGAACATGGAACACGTTGTGCTGGTGAAGTGGCGGCTGTTGCTAATAACATATGCGGGGTTGGAGTTGCGTTTCGAGCCAAGATTTCAGGTAGAAATACGAAAACAGAACGTAGAACTCTGCACTGGTTTTGTCCACAGATGCATTTCCTTATTGAAGTCTCAATTAGGGATTAAAGTTTTGGATGGGAAAATGACTGACAGCCTTGAAGCTACTGCATTTACCAAAAACCTAGAACATAATGATATTTACAGCTGCAGGTGAAGTGGAATCTTACCTTGAAATAATATACAATCAGAATTAACATATTTTTGGCTTTTCTTTAGTTGGGGACCAGAAGATGATGGAAAAACCGTTGATGGTCCACATTATTTAAGTAGGGTATGTTACATTTCAGTTATTTTTGTAGAAATCATAATTTTTATTTTACAAGATAAAGGATTGTTACATGCAGCTTTCCATTGAACACGGCACTCGATTCGGTCGTAAAGGTTATGGAGCAATATATGTGGTTGCAAGTGGAAATGGTGGCATGGCAGAAGACGATTGCAACTTCGACGGCTATGCAAACTCCATTTACACCATAACTATTGGTAATAATAAAAGCATTGTTTGAAGTCCGTGTACAATATACGGTTGGTTTTTTTGCATGCGTTCAATTATTGTTATATTCAAAAAGGCAATTTTGTTGTTCTAGGTGCTGTTGATGAATATGGGCGGAAGCCATTTTACGCAGAAGGTTGCTCGTGTCTAATGGCTGTTACTTTTAGTAGCGGTAGCAAACCTGCGAGAAGTATTGTGAGTTTCCATTTGTATTATTATTCTGTCATAAATAATTACTTGTTTATTTGTATCTACTTTTTGACAAACGAATTGAATTAATTTGTGAATATATCTACAGTAGAGTCCCGGTTATCCGATGCTCTGTGTTAACCGCGGTGCATGTCACAACCGAGGGCTCCGTGTTAACCACGATGTCACCGCGGTTAACAAGGAAATACTCGGATAAACCGGTCGGATAAGCCAAACTTTGGGTGACCATCATTGTTTTGCCAAGCCCAACAAAGATTCAGTTGCTCTTTAGACAGCAGAGGCATAATGTAAATTTGTTTATATATGTATAGTACATACATATGTACAGTACGTAGCACGTACAGTGCGTAAATTGTAAAAAAAAATTTGCCGATGCTCCGTGTTATCCGCTTTTTTGAATATCCGCGGAAGGCCGAGCCCCGGCCCCCCGCGGATAATCGAGACTCTACTTTATGTGGAAAGTGGCATTTACTATTTATATTAGAGCTTGTTTTTTGTTATTTTCAATGTTTTTTTATTTCTTAGCTAAAGCGTCTTCTACAGTTGGATTCATATAAAATTAATGAGTATCATTATATATTTAAAATGAAAGTACACTCTGTAATTGGTTAATTTGTATTTTCTGGTTTATATTTCCAACGCATTTATTGTTAAAACATTGGTTTTGGAAGTATCTTTATTACATGAGTGTTGATATTGTTTCAAAGTTTCGAACAATATATATATATATATATATTTTCTTCAAATTCAATATCCAACGGTGGTAATCTATTTTCAGGTTACAACTGATTGGACAGAAAATAATTCCAGTGGTTGCACAAATTTGCATTCTGGGACCTCTGCGGCTGCGCCACTTGCCGCGGCCATAATTGCCCTTGCACTCCAGGTTAATCCATGTCTTTCATGGCGAGATCTGCAATATTTGATTATTTTAACTTCAATGAAGGTAGTTGTATTCGTCCGCTTTGTACTTTGCAATGCAGTATGCCACGTTTATAATGGCATGGGGATGTCATTTAGGTGGACAGCAATAGCATTTGGGATATTAATTCTGCTGGTTTGCATCACTCGAATGACCACGGCTTTGGGCTGTTAAGCGCGTGGAGACTTGTTAATGCTGCTGCGGTAAGTTGCTCAACATGTGTTTGTAATAGTATGTATATTACAGTTGTTGGTTGTTCCAAGCAGGCGTGGATGACCGTTCCGTGGCTGTCAACGTTTGCGACAGGTTACATAACGGTTAATGAAGCAATTGCTCACGCACCAAATGCTATGCAACTCAACTACACTAGTAATGAACATGCATTTGAAATTTGTTTCATTTAAATTAGGGTTGGTATATATTAAGTTGTGTGCTTTCAGTTACAGCAGATGCCATTGGCTCATATTTTCTTTGGATTTTGGAACATGTGCAATTGCGAGTAACAATAAAGCATCAGCGCCGTGGCCGTCTACACATAAATCTGATATGTCCCAGTGGTACAAAATCGATATTGGCCCCTCCTCGGCCAAATGATGAGTAAGTAAAATGTTCTAGCCTTTTCACTGAAGTTATGTTGTAGAAAAGTTCAATAATACTCTGCACTTGTGTTCAAGTAAATCATCTAAATCCATGTGAGACAGAGATTGTTTGTTATTTATGAGGTGCAGTGCATGTTTTTAAAACAAAATTCCTTGTATACATTGTTGTCCAAGGGAAATCGATGGAAGTAATGTTGCAACGCAAATTTTTATTCTGATCTTGCGTGTGTATAAACTTTGGTTTGTGCATCAGTTAAGAAATCTGCTGATAATGTATACTCTGTCTACCGTAACTAGTATCATTTTTCTCGTCGTCTACCAAAGGTAATTTAAGAATAAAAGTTAACGTGGGCGCATGACAATTCAATTTCGCTGAAATATTATGAAGCTGCCATATTGTCCTACTTTTAAGATTAGTGCATATTACTTATACGGCAACATAGTCGTAGTAATAAATTTCCTAAATCATTAATAATTAAACGAGTGATACAGGGATCTTCACTTGCTTAGGGTCCCCGAATGCAATTAATTTCTTAAATGATTTTTGACAGTAAAGTTGTTAAACTGTTGAAAATTTTATCCCCTGTGGCGCAAGTTAAATTTGGGGTTTTATTTCAAGCGAATCACCCTATATTAACATTTATCGAGGGTGTAAGTTGCTGTCAGATTGATAAGACATTATTGCTAGAACTGCAAGTAATAAATAGAAAAGAAATTGTATTTCTGAAAGGTTGATTTATCTACATTATTTCCAGCTCCAAAGATGGCTTTGACAAATACACGTTCTCCAGTGTACGATGTTGGGGCGAAAGTCCTATTGGAAACTGGACATTGCAGATAACAGATACAGGTAATATGCTTTATTTGTGTTATTTTTTATGTGTACTTTCATATAATTTTATTTGTGATATGTATTCCCATGTGTTGAATATTCCTGAAATAATTATACTATTACAGTGCTGCGTTTGGATTAAATCCTGTTATAGTATTAAGAATGCATGAACCTTTAACATGAACCTTTAACATTAGACACATGGGAAGGGAAAGTTTGTTTCCTCTCTAAATTAAAGCAAATCTCCAATCTGGAACCTGTAGGAAGTGTCAAGCGTACACAATTAGTTCAACTTCTTTCTCTGTTCGCTGCTGAAAAAACGACAGTAATTGCAAAAAAGAAATGCCAGTCACAGGCAAAGCCAAAGCAATTACTACACAATCCTTTGCACAAAGATTTGCTCTACCCATTATTTATCAATGTTGCACTTGTGTATTTTTACTGTAATCGCTGTCATGTGATTTTTTTTTGAAAAGTATTACTTTCATCAAGTAATGCTGTCTGTATAAATGAGAAACCCAATTATTCTTTTGGATTTGGTTATATATTTCTTCCTTTTATTCAACTAGTAGAAGAGGCTGCTCTAATTGGCTGACTACATTGTATTTTATTTCGATTGGATTGTCAACTTTAATGGTACAGTCCTCCCTCGTTAATCCGGCAGATATGGGACCAGAGTACAGTCGGATTATCGAAAACGCCGGATTACTGGAAATTAACTAATACATAATGACGAATCGTAGTTAGTAGCAGAAACTGCGTTTTTTGTACACGTAGCATATAGGGCATGTATGTTACGTATTTGTATTGAAGGTTGAAGGTAAATGAGTTAAAACAGTACAAATTAAGAACAAATTTACTTGTTTTGTAATACCCCAGAAAAACAGTGATTTCTGCAGAAAATCCACAGAAATTCCTATAATTTTGTAGATTATCTGCTGAAATCAATATTTATCTGTAGAAAATGTAGCAGCATATTTTCAGATGCAACTGTGACTGCAGATTTTGTGGAGAAAATATATTAGGTGTACAGTCGATAATCGTAACTGTCTCCCTCATATTTGTATTTTTTTGACCGACTTCCGGTTGGTCGATTCTGATTATTTTTTGCCCAAAATTAGGATGTTTAGTAAGGTTTGTAAAAATGCAATCATTTCATTTTTTGGCCCATTCCAAATTTGGCAATGGGCACATTTTTATATCTCCGCAATGGGTTGGGATAACTCAAAAATTTCAACGGATTCTGAATCGGCTTTTAAAATTGTTGGCTAAAAAAATCAGGAATTTTTCGTGTTTTTTTGAAATTATTAAAGTAAAAAAACTGTTGAAATATGGTATCAGTGGAAACACAGAAGTGCGGCGAATTTGTTCGATTTTCAATTTGGAACGTTATTCTGCATTTGAAAGGCGAAGTTATCAAATCATTTCGCTGCCACAAATATTACCATTTCATCATATTTGAGACAAATTCCAAGCTTACTGATGCCTCTTAATTACGTAAAAAGTGAAGAAAAGTATAATAAATTCATATTTCTGTTGGACTAATTTTGAGGAACTTTGGTATTACCCACTGGTTGTATTGAACATATTCCCATAAATAAAGGTTTTATGTTTTCACGCCGTTTGACCTTTAACTGACACAAAAATGACCCCCAATAAACTCAAGCGAGGCCAATTCTTGTTTGTCACTTTCACACTAATTTTGTATTTTTCGTGCAAACGGTCGATCTAGATGCTGTTCCAAATTGAAAATCGAACAAATTCGCCGCACTTCTGTGTTTCCACCGATACCATATTTCAAAAGATTTTTTACTTTAATAATTTCAAAAAACACTAAAAATTCCTGATTTTTTGTAGCCAACAATTTTAAAAGCCGATTCAGAATCCGTTGAAATTTTTGGGTTATCCCAACCCATTGCGGAGATATAAAAAAGTGCCCTTTGCCAAATTTGGAAAGGGCCAAAAATTGAAATGATTACATTTTTACAAACCTTACTGAACATCCTAATTTTCGGCAAAAAATAATCAGAATCGGCCAACCGGAAGTCGGTCAAAAAAATACAAATATGAGGAAGACAGTTAAGATCATCGACTTTACCTAATAGTTTGCAGATATTTTTCAGAATTTCAGATTTTGTACAAATATTTTTAGATTTTCTACGGATTATTTTCAGGATAAATAATAGAAACAGGGTGAATGGAATAAATTCTATCAGCATGAATGTATAGAAATTCTTATGATTAAAATCTTTATTTACCTCCCGACAAGTTTACTAAAACATTTTCAGAAGGAAAGCCAAAAAAACGCCGGATTACCGGAGGCGCCGGATAATCGAAGGGCCGGATTATCGAGGGAGGACTGCACTTGTAAATGATTGCAGTGCCAGTTATTTATTTTTAAACAAGTATTCTATTGTACATAGGCTAAAAATGTATTTGCAATAGTTTTGTTTGGGGCGTCATAAAATTTGCAAGTTATTTGTGGTTTTCTTTGGGTTATAATCATAATTACTAGCAATATTGTTGTAATTATTTCAAATTAGAACTGGTTTACTTATAATTTCTGTGAGTGATGTTTATAATACAAGTATGTATGGGTGTGCTAGATGTATTCATTTCTAATTTTTTCATTTTAATTCATTATTAATATTTGTTATTCACTGGAAATGAATTGGCTGCAAAGTATATTTACAATTTATTCACGAGAAGTAATCCATTTTAATATAAAACGTTTCTGTAGTTTTGCCGTGCACTTGGTGTGGGAATCGATTTAGCAAGTTGCTCACGTTGACGTAGAAGGATTTGCTTGAGGCATTTTCTAGAAAATAGATGTGAAAAGAATAAGAAATGTCGCAGCCGTGTGGATGGAAATGTCATTTTCCTTGCCACTTTCCGAGGCAATTTCCAATGTGTCTGTGGGTGGTGTTGATTGGAGGGATGGTGAACCTTTTGCAAAGACAACGCACAAAAATGAATAATAATAGATAGAACGGAAGGAAAGACGTGCATTTTTCAGTATTAAGTTCTCAAACCAGCAGGTGACTGCTAGAGGGAATTTTATTAAATTGAAGCTGCAGGTGGATCCAAATGACAGAGTTTGTCGTAAAATGCCAAGTCACGGCGCCTATCTCCCAATTCAGAATTCATGTCACTGTGAGCGTCTTCAGAATAAAATAACCCAATATGTAGTGAATTTATGTTAAAGTTTTAAAATTGCTCATATTTTCTTTCATCTTAAAGGTAGACCGAGTGACATATCTGGAGAAATGAAGGAATGGGAGCTTGTCATACACGGCACAGAAATGACAGCTCTGGAGCTTGAAGAGAGAAAAAGGTAAGATTAAGTTGGCTGCACTACTATTTTCTTTCCCACACTTTTTCCCTTGGACTCCTTGAAACCGTTGTCTTTCTCCCGAGTCCTAATTCCAATTTTTGCCAATTGAATCTCAAATACGATTTAAAAATGTACCGTAGTTGTGGATTTATGCATTTCGCTGAAAATCCGAGATACATTTGGATGTTTCACTAGTGTTTCTTGTCAGCTTGTTCTCAATCTTATTAATTAAATTGTCTAATCATGTTGGCACTAATATAAACAACTTAGCACAATTAACATTCGCGTAGTATATTACCTATCCTCTTATAATATATATACGTAGGGGTACCCAAAAGTAAGTAGACTGATTTTTTGTGGTCAGAATTTTTGCAGTTCCGCCTTCCGCTTTTAGGAGAGTGTAGAGTAACTTCATACGATTCAGTAGTCCAAGTTTCGTCACAAAAAATATTTCGTTCATTTGGTGTTAATTTTTTAGTGAGACCTGTTTTGCATGTTCGGCGTTTTTTTCTTAACCTCAATAACGTCGCCTAAACATTTTCCTCCCATGTCCCTTTTTATTCAGGGAATTAAAACAAGTTCAAGGGTCAATGTCGGGTGAATTGGGGGGTTTGGCAAAAGGGCCATTTAATTTTTTTAATCAAAATTGATGTGCAAACTTCGGTGTGAGCAGGGGCGATGAAATAACTGCTGCGTTGAACGACCCGATGTTATTCAGTGTTTTGAAAGTTAGGAATGGAACAGGAAAATTGGAACGAAACAGCGAAATTGGAATGAAAAACCTTAATTGGAGTGCAACGGAATATGGTTTGCTGCATCCACGAGATGGCGCTATTTTTCTTGGTGATTAAGATTACACTTCTCACAGGTAAGTCAGGTGGGTAATGGGCACACAATAACACTCAGGGGGTGGTGTGCGTCGCTGAGCCAATATTTGGTGTAAATTGGTGCAGTAGTTTGGGAAGAGTTGTGCGACAAATGCGAAAAGTGGCTACATTTTTATATACAAGGTGTTTCTAAACTGCAGGGACAAACTGACAGGGCATATTCCCTGCATAAAAAGAAGACATAAAGTTCCTATGAACCCATATCCGCAAACGCGTAGTTTTTTAAGTAGCACCTACTTAAAATGTGGCATCCATAATTCATGCTCCCCACATCTTTCCATTGATCATTTATTAAGGACTCGTATGCAAGAAATATGCCCTGTCAGTTTGTCCCTGTAGTTTAGAAACACCCTGTATATAGATAATATATAGTGTCCCAAATTGATATATATGTTACCGCTAAAGTGCAGTAATCCGTTAATCTGCAGACTAACGGCTTTCGCAACCGTTAAAGTACGGAATTTCACAATCC
>WWPM01005709.1:0-12622 GCA_023279145.1 Glomeris maerens | reverse complement strand
TCAAACTCACCGAGCATCAGCGACGACGCAGCAATCCTCCCGCAGGACACGTCTAGATCTCCGAGCAGCGAGTCGACACATTCTCCAGGATCCACCAGGACCACGCATCGGGGACCATCGCCCATCCAGCCGCTCACTCCGGACGTCGCAACGCAGCGGTCATCAAGGACCCCGACGCTCCGCAAGCTGTACGAACTGTTCGCCCTCCTCAAGAAGCACCATCAGCGGCCGGTCTTCACCGACGCCAAGAGGACTTAAGGAGCGCCCAGCCACCGTGGATCGACGTTACTACGGGGACGTCGCAGTCTACAAGCCGTTTGGACACCATTGTTAGGAGGACAACCCGCAACAACGAGAATAAATACAATTGCGTACACACCTGTCAGCCGACACAGCGCTGCTTCCTACGAAGAGAGCCGGGACACGACGCATAACATTCTGCAAAAAATTCCCGTATTGCCTCGTATTAGGATATGTTAGCCAATGCAGATATTGGATGGTCGTTTGTTGAACATGGACATCGAATCGTCTGCAGTATATGTTGGCCCATCACAAACAACACGCATAATCTGTTGGCCCATCACACCCAACAGACGTATTCTGTTGGTCCATCACATCCAACAAACATATTCTGTTGGCCCATCAAATCCAACAGACGTATTCTGTTGGCCCATCAAATCCAACAGACGTATTCTGTTGGCCCATCACATCCAACTGGCCTACTCCTGTTGGCCCATCACATCCAACAGGGATACACCTGTCGGGCCAACATGGACCAACTGAGACCAACACATTTCTGTGTTGGACCAAAATGTGTTGGTTTCTGTTGGATATTTCCAATAGGGAATGTAAATAATATTGTCATTTCATGGCAAAAGCATCGAAGATGAGAAAAAAATTCTATTAAAACCTTCAAGTGAATATCTCAAAATGGCATTGTATTAATTTTCTGTAAATTTTACATGCTATTCTGACATCTAAGCACTACAACTAGACCAAATTTCACGTTAGAGAACAACTGGAATCAAAAGTTATGAATTTTTTCCTCTTAAAACCTTGTCTTGAGACTCGATTTTGGAAGCGTGGCTTCATCATTCCGGAATTCCAGCCACGAAGGGTTGTTGCCAAAATCGAGTCTTTATAAACTATGTCTTAAGAGGAAAAAATTCATAACTTTTGATTCTAGCGGTTCTGCAACTTTAAATTTTTCATGTGATTCTGACATCTAAGAACTACAAGTAGACCAAATTTCAAGAAAAGTAAAACGATGCCATTTTGAGATATTCACATTTGAAGGTTTTGTAGATTTTACTGTTCGATTAAATCGTAGACAGCCACTCTCGTAGTAATCGATCTTTCGTTGGAAGCGTGGGGATAAGTCTTCGCAGACTGTTGCAGAAACGGATGTCAACAAATACTGGTTACGTTTATTTGTTGTTAACTCTTTTACACAGCGATAGTAACGTGGTTATACTCGTATACATAATAACACACGACTACGTTTCCGCATCGTGTTCAGCGGGTCGGTAATATTACAGGAACAGCAGCAGCTATGCCGGGTACTATCGTGTTATATATAACCTTAATTCGGTCACATGATTAACACGTGGCATCAGGTGACAAGTTAGGTAATCGTTCTAGAATATTTAACCTTTGTTAACCCCTAACATCGGGAGAGGCTCCGCCTTTAACAACCTCATAACTACAGGTTTCAATTGTATTTTTCCTAATCTTCTATGATTTTGCTGTGGTATATCAATATTTTTTAACATTCCTTGCTTAGTTCTGGTCCAAATGAAAAAAATTATCTCTCTATATAGGACGAATAATAACAGAGATGCAGCAATTTTTCAACTTCGACAACATAAAAAATGTGCTATTTTTGGAAATCCGGTTGATTTGACATGGAATCACCCAAAGATATTTAAAAAAAAATCAAAATACACCAAAAACGGTAAATGATATACAGGGTGAATATGAATAACACCGACAAACTGCAGGGACTGTTTCCTGACTTGAAATGGAGGAAAAAAAGTCCTATAAACCCATGTCCCCAAACGCTTAGTTTTTTAGTAGCACCTACATAATGCAGGACATCCATAATTCATGCTGCCCGCATCTTTATTAGTAACGCATATGCGTTCCTTAAAAATGATCAATGAAAAGATGTGGGGAGCATGAATTATGGATCTCACATTTTATGTAGATGCTACTTAAAAAACTAAGCATTTGGGGACATGGGTTTATAGGACTTTTTCCTCCATTTTAAGTCAGGAATCAGTCCCCGCTGTTTGTCGGCTTTATTCGTATTCACCCTGTATAATAACATAATACAATAATGCGATGATGATGATATAATAATACAATTATGCAAAATGTGATAAATTACACAAATATTCCATTAATCCCTTTCATGTATATTTGGTTTATTGCACATATATTTATCGTTTCCAATATCTATAAATACACATAACCGTTTGATATCAGCAACTGGTACGAAATGAAGGTTCATGCCATCAGTTGGGTATTCACACTTTTGGATATGAGGAGGCAACAAGGGAGCATCCTCTAAAATTAATTCCTGGCAACGACAGCCGCAATTTTTCCTGTCATTTAACAAGATAAATTTCTTGACACAGAAGTGTCTGTTAAAAACACAAATGACAGTGTTGTTGGTTTTTTGAGCACAAGTGTAATTTTCGCTATGATAAATCGAGTGATATTGTGTGTCGACCACCAACATTCTGGTATATACCAACATTGTCTAAATCAGAAATGTGGAAACAGAGAATATTCTTTTCCGATTCTGATAATACTTCGTTGAATCTACCAAACAAGTAACATGTGACATTTCATTTTTCAACTTTGACGCAGTTCTTTACTGATTTGTACGAATGTATATCTCGTAGGGCAAGCTGTACTCTTTCACTTAGCGCATCATGTATATCGTTCACAATAGCACTCAGTCTGTTCTTGAACATGTAGCGATTTAGTACCTGAAGCAGAGTACCATTTGCCGCAGTGATAAGTTTCAACAGCGCACCATTGCTGAATTCAAATACAAACGCTGAACGGCTCCAGGCAGGCCCCAGTAATTTGATGGACTTCGCATAGAGCAAAAGCTGGTGCACATTAAAAGTCATTGCCGTTTCGCCGTAGAGCATTTGCGTTCGAATCACAAATTCACTTATAAACCAGATTGATATGTTGCTATCTCCCCAGGTTACAACTTCCTTCAACGTCAAGAATGAACCCTCAACTAAGAGCAACCAGTGTTTCAAAAACTTAGCATTAAGAATTTCTGTCAGACATGGTACACTATAATACTAAAGCCAACTCCTCCACTCAGATGGTGGTATAAAACACAGATGCCGAGAAGAAAGTTGGATCCAAAGGCGATAGAGGGGGTGCTAGTCGGGTACTCACCTCCTTCGAAAGCGTATTTAATTTAGGATATCGAATGCGAAAAGATTGTCACGGCACGCGATGTAAGCTTTAACGAGTCAAAATTCCCGGCAAACGAAAATGGGAACTTTGATTGCCGAAGAAGGCAGGCACAAGAACGGTCGCAACCAGACGCGTATGTACCAGAAGAACCACCAATCCCGACGGATGCAGAAAATAGACCAGAGGTACCACAAGAGGCAAGCGACATCAGGTTGGAAGAACAACCATCGTCGCGCGGTGAAACATCAGCAGAAAGACAAAACATACTACACAGACGGTCCCGCATACCTGTTCTAGTAACACGAAGAGGACGCGTAATACGGCCGCCCAGGCGATACAGAGAATATCGAATGGAACCGTATGCTCCACGTGGACACGCGGCCACAGCAGAAGCGAACGAGCCTCGAGACCCGCGCAACCTTCGTGAAGCGTTAAAACACAAGAACAGCGCAGCTTGGCGTCTTAGTATAGATGAGGAATACCACAACCTCATGAGAAATCACGTGTGGACTTTCACAAAACGGCGGGAAGGCATGCGCACAATAAAAACCAAGTGGGATTTTCGTACGAAGCGCGATGCTCAAGGGAAGGCTGCACGCTTCAAGGCGAGGCTTGTTGCATTAGGGAACACGCAGCGCCCGGGACTAGATTTTGCGGAGACTTACAGTCCCGTAGTCAAAATGAGGACGACTAGAATGCTAATGGCACTTGCAACAGAGTTGAGATGGGATGTCCACCATATGGACATCAGCTGCGCGTACTTAACTGCGACGCTGGATGACGAAGTCTACCTCGAGATACCCGAAGGATACGAAGAATTCGGAATCATTCCCGCAAGGAGACACAATGTGGATAGCCCAACGCGCGACCAGCTGAAAACCTCTCGTTGGGTGTGTAAACTAAATCGGTGCATTTACGGATTGCACCAGTCGGGCAAAAAATGGAATGAACACCTGAACGACTTCTTACTGCAACAAGGTTTAAAGCGCAGCAAGGCCGATCCTTGCGTTTACTTTGACGCAGACGAAGGTGTCATAGTGACCGCATACGTCGATGACCTATTAATTTATGGAAAACTGGAGCCGATCCTAAAATTCAAGAAAGTAGTAGCCGAGAGTTTCCGAAGCAAAGACCTAGGACTTGCGAATTACGTTCAATCCATCCGAGTGACCCAAGAAGGACGCACGATAGCGTTAGACCAAGAATCGTACGCAAAACAAATACTGGAAGAATTCGGGATGCAAAACTGCAGAGGAGCTGCCACTCCACTCGTGCCCAACGAGAAACTAAAGAAAGCAAAGCCCGAAGACGCGTTAAATGACCAAGAAGCGGCCCGATACAGAACGTTGATCGGAAGCCTGTTATACCTGGCAACGGGAACACGACCCGACCTAAGTTTCAGTACTGCACACCTAAGCCAGTTTTGCAGTAAACCGGGAAAGCAACACCTCAACGCGGCGTACCATACCTTGCGCTACATACGCAGCACAACGGGTGCAAAACTAACGTACAGCCCGAGTGGCGAACAAATGAAAATGTTCTCGGATGCAGATTGGGCAGCGGACACCACAGACAGGAAGTCATTTAGTGGGTACGCGGCGATATTAGCAAATGCGGCGACTGCGTGGGCAACGCGTAAACAAAGTAATATTGCATTAAGTACTGCAGAAGCAGAATTCGTCGCGCTCGCGGAAACATTGCGCGAATGCATTTGGGCGCGAAACCTATTGGACGAACTGAGCTTGAGCGCGTGGTGCGCAGCGCCTACGAAAGTCCTAGTGGACAACCAAGCAGCAATTAAGTTGGCACAAGGGGCCATGTCGTCCGAAAGGACAAAGCACCTGGACATGCGTAAGTTTTTTGTGCAACAAGCTATTGAAGAGGGGAAAGCTAAACTTGAATACGTCCCCAGTGAGAAAATTGCGGCGGACGGTTTAACGAAACAAATAACACGTGGGAAGATGACCGTCAGAATAGACGGTCAGAATGGGGTGTTGTAGCTGTGTTGAAACATCAGTGACCTCTCCTAAGGTTAAAGGTTCTGGAAGTTTCGAATTACGCAACTCGCAAGAGGTCATGTGACCAAACAAAGTTCATAAAAGCGCTCGACCAGCTGATAGGGCGTTGGTCACTCGATATGCACAACGACTGAGTGGATGTGTCAGTAAGCGAGAACGAAATTACTGTTCTTTCTTCGTCTATTACGAATAAATGTATTCGTAAAAGAAAACGAAACGTGCATGCGACAAATGAAACAAATGTAAGCCGAAACGCGAGCTGTGAAACAAATCCCGTTTATTAATCGTAAATAAACCAGTGCGTAAGAGAACTGCACGGAGCAAGACGAAGCATAGTCTGATTTGTTTTCACGCGACACTGTGCAAATACGAAGGAGATACATCTCCTTGACTACACATAAAACGTTTCAACTTTTGGCTTCAATTGTTCAAATACCTTGGTCAAAATTCCTGGCCTGCATTTAAAGTTAGCAGTCCAACGTTTAATAGTAGAAATTCCTGGCAAAGGAAAGTTCCAACATTTTCTTAAGAAATTAAACGCCTTTTGCGAAATTGCTCTTAATATCAGTGCCTTTTTTATAGTCGCTTCATCCCATTTCGTATTACATTTGCCGAAGAGAAGAAATTTAATTTGTTTTTTCGTAAAAATTTTAGCCATAGCATTTCTATACCTTTTTTCCAAATTGGCAATAGTAGCAGAAAGATTTCCTTTGAAACTTTTCTTCATGTTGGCAATTTTTAATTTCGTGACTGAGATGGATGTCACTTTCGCTTTCTGCACCGAGAGGAGTTTGCTCCTACTAACCTTCAGTTGGCCATGCAATTTTTTAATCTGGCTTTTTAGATGGCTGTTTTCCTCCAAAACGTCGTTCAAATTCAGCAACTCAGTAGCATCGGTCTGTGTTGACTTATCCATAGAATTAGAAGACCGGCATGCCCTTTTAGGTGAAATATTTGCCAATACTTCTAATGCTCGCTTTCGTACAGTTCTGCTCTTCGCTCTCATTGCTCTTGAAGTTGTCGGAATGCAGTTGTCAGTATGTGAATTATATGTTGACGATTCAACTGTGACCTATTGCGCATGCATATGAATGAAGACTTATTTTAATTTCTTTGAATTGAAATTCCGTACTCACCTCATCATGTTGTGCAGCATTTGTACCAATAACATGCTGGCTGCATTGGTTTGAACTTTGTGGATTATCTATATATAAATATTAAAAAATTATACATCTTATTTTTTTTTAATTTTAAACCTTTGCAATCGAGTGTAATGGAATATAAACTTACCATTGGATATTGGCATGTGAAATTCCGGGATATTTTGAGTAGGCACAGAATCCTCTTTTAAGAATCTCCTGCGCCTACTTTCGGTTTGCAAAAGCTCGCTTTGCAGATCCCTTTTATAACGGTATGGTAGAAAGTGTTCTGAACAAATCACCGCGTTTTCAATGCCAAAATGGTCTCCCCGATTGCATTTTTCAATCCAAATTTTGCGAACATTTTTGTCACGAGGAAAACGGTGATGAACAACTCGTTTTCCTTCATATTTATTCGTTTTTCTATAATAATTTTTACATGTAGCTACTGCACATTCCATTCTGTTAGCCATAAAGACAAAACAATGTAAAAATCATCATGTAATAATAGTTGTGACACCAAATAAATAAATACCTGAGCAGAAAGCCTGAACAGTTATTGGTTGCAGCATGCCGAAACAAGGCTGAATTAACCCCGATTCACATTAGTGACGTCATCATGTGACGTCACATTTCCGCGCGATTTGGCGCCAAGGCGATGTGGTCCCCCCCTGAGCACTACGTTATCGGCCAGTCAAAACGTACATAAAAACAGGCTAAAATCGCAAATTGTGATGTAGTTCTAATTTTTTAACATGTTGTTAGGACCAGTTAGGGTAGTGTGAACCCAAGTTTGCAGCTTCGAAAAACGAGTGCTACATGCGTAATATGCAAAAAACCGCCAAATATTCGGACTTTTCCCGGTCATCGCCTTTTAACTCATACGCTATGCGTTTTCGGTATTAGCCTTTATTATCATTGTGAAATTACAGTACATTTGCAACAATTTAAGCCCAACCGCAGCTTTTGTGGTCCAGTAGTTTCCGAAATATGGCACTTTACAAAGTTGAAATTTTTCACTAAAAATGAGAATTTCAAAATTCACTCTTTTTGGGGGACAAATATCAGAATAACCGCTCATCCTACAAGAAATGTCATAAGAAATGGAGTTATAGTAAATTTTATTGGCTTCCATTTAAACACAAAGCGAGTCTGTACACCCAAATAGTTCTCTTGCAATCGTGAAAAAAGAAAAATTTGATTTTTTAAATAAATAAGCCTAAACACTTTCAATGACAATTTGTGGGCACTCAAAAAGAATGGAATCATGTGTGGCGACCCCTTTTAAAGGTCGACCACCCAAACTTATTCAGGAAAATTTGACAGTGCAACTCTAGTAACAGTTTTAATATTCTAACATAAATAACCATGGTCCCGAGTCGAAATTTGAATTCTGTTTTGTTTCTTGTAATTCTGTTTTGATTATATTTTGATTCTTGTGATTGCCGTGAACCTATTTTGATGCTGTTAATTCTTTCTAACACCTATTTTGATGCTGTTAATTCTTTCTAACACCTATTTTGATATTGAAGCCTCTGGTGTCCCTAAAACGGAAGTAACTCAGGTTTCCAGCATCAAACCAGAATCTTGGAATATATTAGGAGCATACAGAACTCAGATTCCATTTTACCTCCGGTGTCCCTAAAATTTAGGGCTTTCAGATCTAAAATGGATTTTTAATTTCGACTCGGGGTAGCAATGTTAAATGGCCGAATTAACTATATCACCACTGTTGATTCCTCGGAAGACCAATGACATGTAGTGTGTCCATTTGCTGTGATGGTAGATACTTCTTATTTGCTTGTCATGATGGAGATGTTCCCAGATAACACAACAATGTTATAATAACGTTGAAGGCACGTTTCCTGCAAACTTCAGCAACGTTATACAAACATCTTCTTGTAACGTTTAAATAACGTATAAATGTCCACATTTCATCACGTTTGGTTGGTTTTGGCTATTGTGTTTAGGGTTAGCTAACGTTTCTATAACATAATTGCAACGTCCGGAACGTTGATACAATGTTTCCCTTGTAACATAGAAACGGTTTCACAATGTTAATTTAACGTTGTGAAGCAAGTTACTAGAACGCCTGGAAACATTTATAAAACATAGTCTATATACGTTACAGAAACGTTTTTGATAAGTTTATAAAATGTAGGCATATATGTTACTAAAATGTTCACGATAAACGTTTCTGAAATGTTGTTATCCAAGTTACTAAAAAGTATTTATATTGCTTTCATTGAATGTATGCAATTGTTAAATATATTATTGCTAATTTTCGACTTTTGAACATAAGAAATTTTATCTTGCTTCATTATGATGCTAGAAAAAATTTCTTGTGTTCCGTAAAGTCGAAAACTAGCAATAATAACTAATAATTGCGTACATTCAATGCAGGAGATATATAGCCCGCATGTTGTGGGGACTATTGCAACAGGAATAATTGGATGCAAACATAAGTTTTTTATTATAAATAATAGAAATTTATTGGCAGGTCATAAAATAAACAATATTCTATTATAAAATACAAAAAATTCGCTACAATAAATACAAAGCAGAATATCAAAACGCACAATTAAACAACTAATACAAACATTCATTGAAAGTAACTTGTGGTGTAGAATTTTCTTGCCAATATGGTGCCACTTGACTATAACCAAATCTGAAATAATTAATAAATGAAATTTCATTCAGCAGTTGTACAGTCGATGATCATAACTGTCTCCCTCATATTTGTATTTTTTTTGACCGACTTTCGGTTGGCCTTTTCAGATTATTTTTGGCCCAAAATTAGGATGTTCAATAAGGTTTGCAAAAATGCAATCATTTCAATTCTTGTCCCATGCAAAATTTGGCAAAAGTCACTATTTTATATCTCCGCAATGGGTTGGGATAACTCAAAAATTTCAACCGATTCTGAATTGACTTTTAAAATTGTTGGCTAGAAAAAAAATCAGGATTTTTCCGTGTTTTTTTTGAAATTATATAAGTAAATAACTGTTGAAATATGGTATCAGTGGAAACACAGAAGTGCGGCAAATTTGTTCGATTTTTAATTTGGAACAGCAAGAAAAATACAAAATTGGTGTATAAGTGACAAACAAGAATTGGCTTTGCATGAGTTTATTGGTGGTCACTTGTGTCAGTTAGAAGTCAAACGACATGAAAACAGAAAAACCTCTATGGGAATATGTTCAATACTAACGCAGCGGAAAAGGACAGATTTTTACTTATTTTAAAAATAATTACAATGCAATTCAAACAGCAACTAGAACATAAATACCCTGTGTATATATATTGAACATATTCCCACAGAGGTTTTTTTTCTGTTGTTTTCATGTCTTTTGACTTTTAACTGACACAAATGTGACCACCAACAGATACTCATGCATGGCCGATTCTTGCTTGTCACTTTCACACCAATTTTGTATTTTTCGTGCTGTTCCAAATTGAAAATCGAACAAATTCGCCGCACTTCTGTGTTTCCACTGATACCATATTTCAACAGTTTTTTTACTTATATAATTTCGAAAAAAAACACGAAAAAATCCTGATTTTTTTTTCTAGCCAACGATTGTAAAAGCCAATTCAGAATCCGTTAAAATTTTTGAATTATCCCAACCCATTGCGGAGATATAAAAAAGTGTCCTTTGCCAAATTTTGCATAAGCAAAAAATTGAAATGATTGCATTTTTACAAACCTTTCTGAACATCCTAATTTTGAGCAAAATATAATCAGAATCGGCCAACCGAAAGTCGGTAAAAAAATACAGATATGAGGGAGACAGTTATGATCATCGACTGTACAATGAAATTGTGTACTGTGGGTTCAACATTGGACTAATTGTTCAACTCACTGTTATGTGATTCTCGGAATTTTTCCTCCTGTTGCAGAATAATTTGTTTCCATTTGTTTAACTTTTTATTTGTATTTTATTTGAAGTACATATACAATATTTACATTATTGTCAATATAGTAGCTACACTCTGTACCATGTTCAAGTGCTAAATTTATAAAATTAAACGTAGTTTGACGTTTATAAGTGTTTTTCTCAATTCCTCCCTATTATACGTCATTTTGCTTATCCAGCAGCCTTGACCGCCCGTTTATGCCGGATAAGCGAGACTCTACTGTATACCCATTCGTACGGTGTTAACATCTGGAAAGTATGAAGTCAACATATTTATCGGTTTGGCTGTTATAAAAGTTTCTGTAAAGCATCTGCAACTTCTGAGGAGACATTTTTGCATAGTTTCACATTGTTATCCGTCAACCACACTGCCCACAGCCATGAACTTCGGTATATTTACTAACTTTTGGTGCTCAGTACGATGCCTCTATTGGCGGACCTAGGAAACTTATATATTTTTCAAAATTATTGTTGAAATTGACCAAATTTATAAGTGAAAATATTTTATGCTTGATAATTCACCCTACAACTTTGAAATGAATATAGATAGAAACCACTTATTGTCGTAGTTCACATACTTTAACAGACATGCTATGACTGATAGCAGCCCTGTTTCCTTCCCATCCTTTTCCTTCCCCCTTTCCGAACTTTACGGCGTACTTTATAGGAAAAAAAATCCATGTTTAATAATGGTGATAATTAACCATTAAGTACATTTTTACAAACCAATTATGGCGTCCACGGCAATGCGGTTTAACCCAGGCCTTGGCGTTCCAACATTGCCCAATGGTCCTCGGCTTTTTCCTCTCCTTAAGCTGCAATTCTTTAATGCAGCTATATTGAAAATCGCTTCCAGGAGATTTCTTGCCTTGATTGATTCATTTTTGGAGCTTTGGTTTTTTGTAATAAGGGTTGCCTTTTCTAAATACGCATCGAAGTCTACTGCAAGCCGCAGGACCTGAGATATAAAAACGTTTATATTCATATGTGCATATTATCGAAATTAAATGTCACAAAAATTGCAGTTATTTAATAATATGCCTACGTTTGGAGAAGTTTTGTAGAACCTCAATTGTTGTTCAGGCTCCAAACACAGATTCTATAATTTTAAAACAAAGCATAGAAATTATTAAAAAGAATGAACTGATTTGTAATAAGCTATTAAGCTAACTTGCGTTTCATTCTCAGTGTGACCAGATGAGGATGTACTAGCATATTCTGTTGAAGTCGGTGCAATGTTTGGAGCACCGGTATTGTATGCATGCCTTGAAGAAATTCCAGAAATAAAGCATATAAATCAACAAACATATAATTTATATTGTATATAATTCAAATGTGACCTTTACAACTCACAATACTTACCTAATACACTCAGGTTGTTGATTAATTTCAGGATCCGATGATTTTGAGTTATCTTCCTGATTTGTTATATCATTATTAGAGCCAAATGGAGAAGAAAGCTAAGTTGTGGTTGAACCAGTTGAAGTACTGGGCAATCGGGATAATAATGTTAGCCGCTTCGATAATTTTCTGGGCAGCTGCAAATGTTGTCCAGTTTCTGCATAAATAAATTGAATTAGATGATTACTAATAAGAAACATTTTACATTCAACAAAATAATTCTTTAAAGAAAAACTGATTTTTAAAAATAATATAAACATGTAAAAAAATTATTACATGAACAGTTACTGTCAAATACCTTTATATTTTCGCAACTCATCTTCTACTTGAAAAGCTTTTTTTCAGCTCTTTATTTTCCTTTTTCAGTCTGTCGCATTCATCTCTGACATTATTTTCTCCAACATCCGAAGAATCGGACAGTACAAGGGTATTTTCATCGCCTTGCATTTCCTTTACGTTTTTAGCAACAAGTTTTGAAATATTCCGTGCATTGGAATATGCTGCCTTTATATAAATAGAAGCAGAATGTTCAACATTCACGTGAAATGCAATAACCGAATTTGGCATTTTTTGAAGTTTTAATGTAATTCATCGAAATGTATATTTTTACTATAGTTCATGAACAATAAATAGTCAAGTGCGCAGTTTAATAAATTTACCTTTCTTTTCCCTTCAACAATTCAGGACTTTCGACGTTCCT
>WWPM01005708.1:0-31488 GCA_023279145.1 Glomeris maerens | reverse complement strand
CGATGGAAATTTCGTGGTATCGATTTCTGTATTTTTCATCAATTTTGAAGGCTCATAACTTCGGTTCTGCGAGTTTCTCGGACAAGTTAAATACACCGTTGGAATCGCCATTAAATTCTCTACAACCCCAGCAACAATTCACCAAGTTCAACGTTTCTTAGTTGGGAGTCCTTCCTTGTTAGGTATATGTCTGGTTATATTCATGGCTAGCACAGTTTTCGGTCAATTCGTCGCCCGTCATTTATTTGCCAGCAAGTCATCGCCTACCATTTCTTCGTCTTCGGTATCACGACGGAACGCCGAAAATGAAAAACGCCGAACACTAAAAAGCCGAAATTCCAAAACGCCGAAAATCATTTACGCCGAATGCAAAAAAGCCGAAAGCTGAAGTGCCGAAAATCATTAACGCCGAAACAGCATTTTATTGGTTTATCAACAGATGCTCATGCTGAAAAAAAACAAAACCCCGAAAAACAAATCGCCGAAAGAAGCAACACCTGAAGTAAAAATAAGGGCAAGGATTTTTCAACACATTTAACAGTGAACTTGAAAAAACTAAAACTATGGGCGATTCCTCTTAAATACATCACAAACTTTAAAAAAACCAAAACCCCAAAAATCGAAAACGCTGAAAATAGGAAACACAGAAAATAAAAAAACCCGTAAAAATTGTCAAAAAATTTTTATAGCCCAGAAAAAATATGGTGCAGATTTTCTACAGAAAAACATTGATTTCTGCAGACAATCTACAGAAATTCCCATAATTTTGTAGATTATCTGCAGAAAATGTAGCATATTTTCAGATGCAACTATGACTGCAGATTTCTGGCAGAAAATATCTTAATAATTTTCAGATATTTTTCAGAATTTAAGATTTTGTACATATAGTTTTAGATTTTTTACAACAGTCATTACAGAAATTCTGCAGAAACCGATACTTAAAATTTCAGTATATAATAATAGCAACAAGTTTACTAAAAAAAATTTCAGGAAGACAGACAACAACGCAGAGATTACCGGATGCGCCGCATAATCGAAGGGCCTGGATTGTAGAATGAAGACTGTATTTGTTTTAGATGACATTATGTATGATTTCGGCGTTTTTGATTTTCGGCGTTTTTGCATTCGGCACTTACGATTTTTGGCGTTCATGTTTTCGGCGTTTTGGCTTTGGCGTTTTTTGTTTTCGGCCTTTTTGTTTCGGCGTTCTGCCATAGATAGAACCCTTCACCCATCATTTCTTCCCAAGAATTATGCAACCAGTGTTGCCAGAACGAAACTTTTTCCCCAACTTGTTTTCAAAAATATCCAATTCGGCAGGGAAAACACTGCTAACAACCTGATTTAGCTACCAGACACGCATGACCATTTTCGCCTCAGTGAAAAGAGGGCGGAGCCCCACTGTCTTCTTTAGTTGGGAGAGGTATATACTTAAGCATTATAAGGAATTTCACATAATGAAACGTGCAATAACTCTTCTTCCGATGTCGCGTACGTTCAAAAACCGTAATACGGAGGACATTAAGAGAGCTTATACGTTTCTTATTGCCAGGCCATGGGCAATTTGTACTCATCATGAATGGAGTTGCGGTTTCCCTCATCAATGCTGTTGGGAGTGTTTGCCATGAATGCATTCGCAGCAATTTTGTTTGTCTCTAAAACGGTGAACGATATTTATAAATTTGTTCAATTCTGGAACTGGATTTGTCGTTGGTGGAAAGGTGAAATCGCAGGAAAACGACTCTCCAAACCAATTACCGATTTGGTATTTACAATTGGAGCTGGAGTCGCAGGAATTATTATTGGAAGAGCAGCTTTGGGAACGGTTGGCGGGACAATAGGAGCTGCCATTGGTGGTGTCGTTGGTGGCATAGTTGGTGGTCTAGCAGGGAGTTACATAAGTGATACATTGACCCAGTCAATCTTCGGAATCCCCCAAGATGAAGCATTGGAAAATGCATGCACTCTCCGGGTGGCAAGAATATCGGCGTCCAACAATGTGATCCATATGGAGTGCTGTGAACTACGCATAAGAAGACGCCATCCAGATAAAGGAGAACACGGTGAAGGCTTTCGTTTACTCCAATAGAGCATTGGAGGGACCAGAGCAACAAGAGAATAAATAAATAAGAGAATGATTATACTAGTGGGATCGTCCATAAAATACGTCCGCTAAAATCGCTGAAATTTGGACCCCTCCCCTCCATTTGTAACAAAGTCGTCACAACTCCTAACACCCCCCCCTGGGCGAACGTCACGAAAAATAAAAATGCCCCCCCCCCTTTTTCCGGTAAAATTTGCACAATAAAGTTAATAGTAAAGAAATTAGAATTTTCTAATGGCTAAAGTTTCAATGTACTGTACTTTGTGCAAAATAGAAATTGAGTCCAAACTTTGCAAATATTCGGATTTGCACGGAAAAAATTGATGAACGTACACATTATGGAATTGTACCTTCTCCCCCCCCCCATTTTATCATACACTTTTGTCACAGTCACCAAAGACCCCTCTCCCCCTTAAAGCGAACGTATTTTATGGATGATCCCAGTTCTGTTGTTTCAGTTTTGGAGAGATTATTTCCATTCTTAAATTTAATTGAGATTATTTTAATGTCCGTATTAAATCAGATATGAAAGCTTATCTTATACAAGGTGAGACATAAGTAAAACCTTTCTGTTCAATTAGCTTCCCTACATAGCATTTTTGTTGGCCCTTTAGTTTGCCAGACACACTAGGTTTACGTGTATGTGCTGACCTTGAAGCTCTTGTCCAAGGTCACTTCCGGTTGGTGTACGAGAATCGTCCATGACTGCTGATCACTACATGTTCACATTCAACTTCCTATCTATCACCGTTTGCAAGTAATTCTCAATCAGGCGTGTATTATGCCTCACCCTGTATATTCAAACTTCACATGTATCGTTGCTGTGTACTTAACAAATTTACGCTGGTGGCAAATGGAGTTAGTAATGAACATTTGCTATTGAATATGTGTTGCATTGCATAACAGTTAAAAGTCTTTGGAATAATCTTAACAGTGTCGCAGTTTTGAATGTTTAACGACAAATTTCAACTTTCGTAAGGTTTCACCTACTGCCCGTTGGTTGCACACACGAGGCACAAAATCCAGGAAAAGTCATTGGGCCTTGTTATATACTTCCACCAACAAGAGAAGAACCAGGGGCGTGGTTTTCCCCACCCTTTTCATTCAAATTAACGAATGAAATGCAATTATGTACTTGCGATTGCCTTCTCCTGGCTTTGCACGGCAGACGTGTTACAGGCAAGGTATTAGATTCTATAGGCAACGAAAGCACCTGACCAAACGAATGCATAAGTGATTTTTTCCTGATTAGGTCATTTTTAGCCCCTCCCCTGGTTCTTCTCTTGTTGGTGGCGGTATAGCAACTTATTTCATTCGAATATTCATGAAACAGCCCATACTTTTCTCTTCTCTCTGCATTTTATAACTTTCGTGTACCGAGTGATGACACGCCCCTGTGACCATTGGTCCTTGCTATCAACACGTGGTACATGCTGCCATACTTTATGGCACCTTGCCGCATTGTGGCTATATAACCCACAATGGGCTTTTTCTTATACACAGCCCATGCATAATCCCTATAAATGTTTGCTCTAATGTTTTCCTTAAATTACAACACGAAATATTATGCCATCTGATTAACCTGTTTTAGAAATTTGTGATAATTCTATTGGAAATTCGCGGTAATAATTCAAGATTTAATAAAATTATAAAGGCAATTGCCCGACTGTTCACTTTTATGCCAAACTTTCATAGATAACAATAAAGGCATCAACAGACCTGGCCAAAATTAGCCCTAGAAGTTGCCCAACTCTAAAAAGGCCTATCCCTAGTTTCCAGGTAATTGCAAAAAAACTTACGCACATTAAAAATTACATATCATATTCGTTAATGTTAAAATTGGGTACGGAATTGACTGAAGCCGTAGAATTGCGATTTCAAAAATGTAATCAAGTAACTAAGCATTAAATCTCATCTCTTAGTTTCGTATTCTTACCAAATAATTTACCAACTTACAATCGATTTTTTTTAATGAAATTTGTCTATTATTTGGTTTATTGAATTGTTCCCTTAGCATTTTCATGTTCGTTATATTGGCAACTATGTTCCCATATTTTGCACAATTTATGAAGAGAAGAGGACAACGTAGGAATTTGCTGATCTGTATCAAGCATTTGAACACTGCATTATGAAATCTTAAAATCCCTGCCTGACCTTTAGTGAGAATTATAAAGCCATGCGATTATGTATGTTCTTAAAATTGGTCTCGACATTGCTCTTTGTTAAAAGAAATGCCAGTGATCACTAATGTTGTATGTAATTTGTTTGAGGTTTTTCCGAGTAGCTTAATTATGTATTTCAATTAACAAATGAAAGCCCTTTCAAGATTTTCTGTTAAGGCCAAGTAAAAAAAATTCTGAGTTTATCGTCCTCGCCCGCGCCGATTTTTTGAAATTGTCCCGCGCGGATTTTTTTTTTTTAATTTAAAAAAAATCCGCAAGCGCTGGAATTTTTCACCGTTTTCGAATTTTTCCTCACTTTCTTTCAATGTTTCTTGTAAACCGGAGCTCCAGATGCGCGTTATGAAGTGTTTGCAGCGCTGGAATATCAAATCCATGATGTGTATCCAAGAAAATTTCAAATGGAAACGTTTTCACACAAAAAAACCTGTTTTGGCGGACAGCGGTAGATGGCGCCACTGCATGGAACTCGTTTCGTTCTGAACGCCGCGCATTTCTATAATTTTTGTAATGGAATTTCGGATTCCATTCCAAAAAATTATGGAACGGACGGACGGACGACATTCGGACGGATGGATGGACGCATGAAAACCAAAGCGAGATAAAGAAAACGTAATAAAAAATATCCGCCCGCGCCAAATTTTTCGAGAAAATATTCAGATTATTAATAAAAAATAAAAATAAAATGCCGCCCGCCGCGCCGAGTTTTCAAAAAATCCGGACGATAAACTCAGAATTATTTTTACTTGGCCTAACAATTTGATTTTGCCCTATTTTAGCAAAACAATAGGGGTACTCAGACGACAGCTTCGTTGTTCGTCAGTGAAGCAAGTTCGCGGATTCGAAACCTGCCCTTCTAGCTTCGCAGGTCTGCGACGGCTTCGCATTTGGGTTGGCCAATCAGCATCGAGCTTTCCGCCCACGTGATTTTGCAGTTTGGCCGATTCCAAGGTCGTTTGCCAGATTCCGCGAAATTGCTTCACTGCAAAACTACCAAGCTGTCGTCTGAGTACCCCTATTAAATTTGCAAACTGCAATTGTTACACTTACAGCCCGAAAATATAAAAAAGTGCAAATTATGGCATGCATTGTAGTAATAACAGGGAAACAATGCAATTCTTCGAATAAATGCAGAGCAAAAAATTCACTAGGTTTCCTAATAAAAAACTAAACAATGTGGAAATTTGCAATTGTGAAAAAGAGCATTCATGTGTAGTCAGGATATATTCAATGCAAATCCAATGATCCCTAGCTTTGATTGTTCTGAAAATGAGATGTGAGCAGCTGTGTTCCAATAAAATAAACTTAAGGAATCTGAATTTATGGTTGGATTATGTGGATTGCAAGCCTAGCGCTCTGATTGGCTACTTAAAACGATATTTAAGGTAAGTACACTACATGACAAGTTTCTGTTTTTGCTTCGATCACAGGACGAACGTCAAAACCACGAACTGATTTCAACCATCGAAGGTAAGAAATTTGGTTTATATTCCGTACTTTGGGCACATAGGGCTAGTGTGAGAAGTTTACTTATACGTGTAGGGGTACCCAAAAGTTCGTAGACTGATATTTTTGTGGTCAGAGTTTTTGCAGTTCCGCCTTCCGCTTTTAGGAGAGTGTTGAGCAACTTCATACTTATTCAGTAATCCTTTAGTTTCGTCCAAAAAAATTGTTTATTCGGTGTTGGAGTTTACACCATGTAATGTTCATATAAAATAAATATACTATGACATCTCTTCTTTTATATTAAAAAACGGAGTTGTTTACGTTTGAAGTTTGCTTGTTTTTTGGCCCTTTGGAGCGAGGCTATAGAATGGAAAGTCTGTTGCACCATTTGTGGCAATTAATCCTGAGTAGCTGTTACTTTGCAAGATGTTCATACCGATTTTATGAATATGTCCACTTCACAGACCTGGGAGATCCTTAATTTCTACTGTTTCCCAAATTATTTCTTAATACTTGTGGTTCAAAAATAAAAGGCTGAATGGGAGAAAAACTAGCTTCCTGGACAACGACGAAAATGAAGCTCGGAGAAGGCTTACTAATGGTACCAAAAATTTGGTTACGCAAAATACTTACTGTCAGTTCACCTTTAAGCATTGTAATTTAAGGAATTTTAATACGCATCAATTTTAGGTGTGGTAGTCCTAATGTAGTAGGCCTAACGAGGCTTATTGCACCAAACAAATGGCCCTTTACAACATTTTTAATTGACAATACCCAGATAGCATTTAAAGTTTTTCATTTATAATTTCAAAAACCTTAGAATCACCAGTATATAGACTATAGGTCGAAGGTCGCATCAAAATTCATCACATATTCTTTGAAATATATGCTTAGGAAAAACAAGTATTTACTGAATGTTACATGCAGAGTTTAGCATACATACATTTGACAACACAAAAATATTTGAAAATAATAATCTTCTCATTGCTTACAGTACATTGGCCGTTACTTATTTCATGAAAGAACATTTACTTGTTTCACATTTCAAAAAATAAGGACGTGTTCGCTACAAATCCAACAAGATGCAGAAAGAACATAAATTGTTAATAGGCGTAATCCTTTGAAATCAGCTCAAATAAATATAATGATCCCCAGTTTGCAGCATCAGTGAAATGCGTAAATTAGTACCTAATCATTCATCGATTTGGAGAAATTAGTACCATAAAAAAAAACTCCGGACTACAAAAGTGCCCAATGTGGACAGGTGCCCATTGTATGTACCCAGATTCAAAAAGTTGCGCGCAAAAATATCACATTTCAACCAATGCTGTATATAGGGACAATAATTAAAGATGAACTGACCAGCTTTTCTAAGGTTCCCTGAAAATAACACTGAAGAACAATCACCAATAAATAAAACTGGAGCTCTTCGGTAGTTTTTTTTAGTAGTGAAGACCAATCGTTCCTTTAGCCCTTTTCAACTTGCAACTGAGACAGTTAAAGATGGCCGCTCACCTAGATAAGGAGTTTAAAAACTGCTAGCATTTGATCCCCTTCCTTTACAGCAACACATCATAAAGGAAGTGGCGTCATCCTCTCAGAAATCCTGAGCTTTACTATTAAATATCATACATAGCTTAAGTGACGACTATACTCCTTTCCACTAGAGTTGGGCCTCAGAACGAAAAAAATCTCACCCCCTTTCAAGTGGACTGGCTGTGTGAAAGGGAGGGAAGGGTGTTTGGCTAATCCTTGAAGAAGCTTATAGGGGTACCAACTAAAGAATAAAACTATGCCCCGCCCATTATTCGTCATGAAATCGTTTCCACCAATAGGAATCAATGAGTTGCTTTTCGCTTAGTTTTGCCTGTTCTTCTGAACAAGTACGATGATTTGAATTGTGTTCACTTTAATTAACATTAGTTAAGCATTATTAATCTGGGAAAAGTGTCAACAACACCACGTCGAGGGCTAAACTCGGTGGGCAATTGTCTGGTCAGAAAAACGTCGAGTCAGAGAGATGTCACGTACCCTTGAAAACAGAGATTTCTCGCCAGGAATACCCAATCGAGCATTCCTCGATTCCTATTGGCCGTAAGGGGGCGGGGCATAGTTTTATTCTTTAGTTGGTACCCCTATAATTACTTCCTCGTGTCAGAGGCAGCCAAACACCTTTCCCTCCCTTTCACACAGCCAGTCCACCTGAAAGGGGTGAGATTTTTTTCGTTCTGAGGCCCAACTCTAGTGGAAAGGACAATACCACTGTTTTTTCTTCGACCGCAACAACTGCAGTCATTTTGATTTTGCCTGAAAAAGCGTTGGTAATTCTCATCATACTATATCTTTGTTTGCCAGCAGGATAGTTAACCTTCAACAACTCAAATCCTTATCTCGCTTTCTTGAGAAGATAAACAAGTTCCCCAAATATATTTATCATTACGATTTGTAATTGCAGTCTTCGAATAGCCAATACTGCACGACATATTTGCTAGATCGAAGAATAGTACGTCAAAGGATGCTTGCGTTAACATTGATGGTTAGGTATTTACATTCTCCTGTTTGTGTTCCTTATTTACAGAAACATGAATGAAGAACCCCAAAAGTCAGATATACGATGCGAGAACATTGAATGCTTACTTTGCGCATCACGATTTAAAATATTTGATAGGCATATTGTGAATAAATTGAAGAGTACAATCCCTTTCTCACAGCAGACAAAAATACGCATGTGTCTTTAATTGATGACTAGTTTCACCTCCAACATGGAGTCATCATCAGGTCAAACCAACTTCACACCGACTAATACAGATACAACCAAATTTAAGTAACAACACTTAAACAGGAGATCAGATATGGTACAATACCTCAGCATCAAACATTATCCATCTCGTCAAATCCAAAATTTGCAATAAAACCGGTCAGAAGACCTCGTCATAACGAAGGTTAAAAAAATCTATCAAAAGGCTGTGAGAAAGGGATTGTACTCTTCAATTTATTTGTTGTTGTCTCACATATCCAACACTTTTTGTGAATTGTGAAGGCATATTGTGATAATGCTTTTGAAGTTTGAATTGATACTTCTGGGTGATATTTTTCCATAACTACAACAGAATCCCTTTCATCTTATAAAACTATAGCGATTCATTTTCGTATTTCAAAATATAATTACTAGTTCATCCTAAAATGATTAATTGCGACAGAACGGCGAATATTATTCCCCCATATTTTTATTTCACCTCAATATGTTGACAGTGCAAACTGTGCATGGGCCCTTTATTTATTAGGGGCTTTTTTTGCAGATTGCCTTGTTAAATTTTATTTCCGGAATATTTCAGGTAATAAATGTATTTCTAGCTGTTAATTTACGGTGAATTTTCCTGGCAATCATGTCCGCAACCATTGTAGCAACAGCTTTGACCTATTGGACACTTTGGTAGTTGACATCGTTGCCAGCATGGTCCTATGGTCCCTAGATTTCTGGGAGGACATTTGCCATCTATGCACAGTGTGTCAACTGTCAAAGCCAGAAAATAACCATTAAATAATAACATATTCAGTAACTTGCCTATTGGGACTGCGAACACAAAGGTGAAGAGTAGGATAACAAGGATTGCAGCTTTCATGGTGTTCTAATTCAATGTTTGTGAATGTGTTTCTCCATTTATATATTAATAGTACACGTGTGACGAAATACAAACATGTAGTAACAATTTCAACACGGGTGTACTATATATAGCAACAGCTGCAGAAATTTGTAACTCGCTGTATAATGTTCTCGATTAAATGCTGCAGAAAAATGAATATTACTGTGATCCCAATCCAAATTAACTGTAATTCGTTGAAAATCTTGCATTGCTTATAGTATTAAGAAAGTGTTATCCCCATCTAACCGTATGTACGCAACAAATTTTCCAAGGAAATTATTTAGAACGGGTCCTGAAGGGGGTAACTGTAGTTTAAAATTCACCCATGGTTGATAGTATGGGACCCTATGGAGGGATACAACTGACCATTTTACCTTTACACTGCTATGGTACTACATTTTTCAAAGAAAATGCATTGCATTATACGCATTGGCACTACTTTTCCTGCCGATTCACTCATTTATGAAATCCGTTAACTGAAGCGTTTTATTTCTGCCTTACCAAATATGGGCATCCCATAGGGTCCCATACTGTCAACCATGGGTGAATTTTACTATAATCAAAAGGGGGGCATTATTTGAAGGCGGGAATTAAATTTTCAAAGCCGAACAAGTACGTGCAATCAAAAAACCCACGCTTTCCCATGTAGTAGACACGTGATCGGTTCGACAAGTAATGGCGCTGAGTAGCACACCCCCTATAATCCAGGTTCCCTAAGTGTACTACATGGATCCCAACATACATATCCTCAATTGGTTGGCTTCTGTGAAGTTTCCACCCATATGTCAGCATGCCCACCTTTCATAAAGTGGAAAAGGGCAAAGTTTGTTACAATTTAGGAATTTAGAAATGCATGCATGGAATTTTATTCAATTCCAGGGTTTGAATATCTCTTCTGTGTGACAAAGCCCCCCCCCCCCCCCCCCATGCAAAGTATAATCTAAACTTTTCGGAACAAAAATCCAATTATAAATGGTATCTACAGTACCATGATGTAAAGATTGCCGGCTAATGATTCCTACCTACAACTAGCATCTCACATGTTACCACATCCTAATTTGATTTTAACTTCTGAGTTATAATTGCATGACAGTTGAATCGTAAACTTACTTTGAGGAATTCACTAAGGAATAATTTATTCCAGAAACTCTTGGTCCGACAACTGAACCAAAATGCGATGTCATTGGGAATGCAAAAGACTGGAAAGGCGAGGCAATTGGCCATAACCACAATAAGGTAATAATTTAAAAAAAATATTCCTGAAAACAATAACAAAGCAAATCACTTGGTTACTTTGCAGTTCAGCTGCATTTGCTGCTGAAACTACCTTCACATACTAAGCAAACACAAACATTACGATATTGTATTTACTATATGGGAATTGTCATTTTCCTATTTTCTAACACGATGCAAAGCAAGTAACTTTATGTTATTAATGAAGAAATCACAGACAAATGCAGCAAAACTAAGGAAGTTGGCATTAAACTTTTCGTTTGAATAATTATTATGTACGGCTTGCTTGTATATTATTTTAAGGCAATTATGGATCCACCAATCCCACCATATTTTCAAGTAGACGGTGAAAAAGGAACGGACTGCGCTTTTGATTCAGTCGCCAAGTGTCTTCAGCGTGGAGAACTCACTGCCAGTGTACTGCGGGAAATACTTGCTGCAAATCCAGACCATTGTCGTGGCATCTGAGATCTGCTATCATGGACCCACCCATCCCAGCCGGTTTCCAGGTAGGCGACGCCGATGGTGGTGGCGATTGCTTTTACCACGCGGTAGCCCAGGGTCTAAACCAGATACAACCACAATCGGAATTCACGGTGAAATCCTTAAGAATGCTATGCAAGAAATACGGAATGGAAAAGCCCAGTTCTTGGCTTCGAGGGGCTTTGGAAAATCAGTTGGAAAACCAGAACATGGACTACTACGCATCCCACATCGAGTACTGCGCCGACGACTTCGCGAACCCACGAAGCAAGGTAATGCCGTTTAAATTGGAAAATCCAATTTGGGGTAGACCAGAAATAGAGGGTCGGATTATATGCGACCAGTTGAACGTACGGCTTCATGTCATTGAGAAGTATGACGTAAACTCCAAACCAGCCCTGCAAAACACCAAAACGGTTGCAGCTGATAACAAGGATGAGAATACAAAGCCAAAAATCGAAGTTTGGTGCGATCAAGTCGTTGATGAATCAGGTTCCAAGAGTGTAGCCAGTGTGGATTACAATGGATGTGATACCATACACATCATCAATGAAGGTGATCATCATTTCAAGCCAATTCTCAGAATAGGTGTGCCAGATGAAGAAAGTGACGCCTCATCCTTGAGCTCTTCGGATGATGCCAAGATAGAACTAGGAGTAGAACTGATCAACCACGTAAACAGTAGCGTCCCGGAAACGGAAATTGTGGCAGAAATAATTGATATTTTAGAACGGGGTGGCGATGTTAATTTCAAAGACGCCAATAGGGATTGCAACACGGCCATGCATTTTGCGGTGAAGCTGAATTTACCAAAGGTGTTCAAATGTCTGTGTGAACGAGGGGGCGATGCCAGTCTGAAAAACCGCAGGAATAAAACCCCACTGGAAATGACGAGAACAAGTCAACGCAACATTTATACAGAAATATTAAACTCTGTAAGCAGAAATGATGCCAACACAAGGAAACTGAGTCAAGATGATATTGATGCCATCATCCGCAAGCAATTCACCGGCCCTCGCAGTCATTTAGACGAAATAAAAGATACTATTGAATCGCAAGGCCATTCGTTGACGGAGATCGAGTCCACGTACGTAAATGACCAATATCTGGCTCTCTGCCTCAAATATTGGTTGGGAGATATCCGAGCAAAAATGCTAAAAGAGTGTAGCCAATACACCACAAGTGATATCGACGCGATTCAGACCCTTGACCAAGTACCTGCCCCATTCCGAGAATCGAATTTCTATAAACGCCTGATTCTGCACAAAGATCTCTTAGATGAAGATCGCAAGAAGCCGTATATGGACAGCTTCAGATCGCAAATATTGGAATTGGTAAATAGCCGAAAACGAAAAACATTCGGTATTGAAGAGATCGACAAGATACTCGATAAGTTGGTGCACGAAAAGAAAGACTTGAAACAGGTAATGTCCCATTTAAACAATTTGGCTAACAATGAAATGAACGATTCCGATCAGATGCAAATCGAGCAGAGATACATCACATATTGCTGCCAATATTTTATTCAAGATTTGAGAAACATCAGTGATTTAAGCACAGACCAATCATGTAAAATTGTGAGCGTATTACCTCAGATTGCCAATCTCGTTGAAATTGGCGATGAAAAATTAAGTCCCCTTAATAAGATGTTGAGCTTCGAACTTGTGATGAAACATTTACAACTGATCACAGAGAAAGGTAAACGAATCTTAATCAAAGAATTCAAACATGCCAGCTACTATTGTATAAAATCCAGTAACCATTCCACATTCAGGGAAATTACATTTTTAAAATCACAATCTAAATATCTGGACAGTGTGAAAGACACCAAATCGGCCTCCAAAACTCTGCGTTTGACTGAATTTTGCAACGGACAGTTAAGTTTCCAACAACTGCATGGGAAAATAATAAACTTGCACGACGACAACAACGAAAATCTGCCCGCTCTCAAGGAAGCAGCAATGGAAATGGGCGATAAGCAGATGGCGCTAGAGAAGAACTTGTTGGAATCTGTAAGCAAATACTTGGAGGAGCCGAAAACCGAAACGAAAACTCTCGATGCGCGGCTGGTCATCGAAACCACCGGATATAATATCACAATCAGCCAGGTGATCGCAAAGGTGGAACAGCAGCTTAGAAACAATGGGAAAGTTGAGGAAGTTCGTTTTGTGGCAGCTTCCACGGTGCACAATGACGTAAGCATCAAAGATACAAGTATATGGAACGGAAAGAACATTGTCGTCATGTCAAGAATATTACAAATCCACGGCTGTGTGACCTGGGATGTTTCCGGCAAAGATTACAAGTCAAATGCCAAGGATGGTACGCAAGATGGTGAACACGGTCACAAAGGGGCCGATGGGAAAGCGGGAGAAAGCGGTGGCAACGTGCTCATTTCTGTGATGGAAATTAAGAACTCCCAAAATTTCACCATTATTTCTTCTGGCGGAAGTGGAGGAAAAGGCCAAGATGGTGGCAAAGGAAAGGATGGCGCAGATGGGCATGGGATCACACGGGATGCATTCCATAACAAATTTCCCCCGCCTTCTAAATATGTTGCAGCGTTAAGAGGAGACCTGGTCCTAAAAAATATCGCCAGCATGCAGGAAGAGATGGCAGACCTAGAGTTCGGCTGGTATCAGAAACTGTATGGCAAGTCCGAATCGTACGATAAAACAAATCAATACCAATCGTTTGTCAATAGAACAAAGGAGCTATGTGGTAAAGGCACTATAGTGAAGTTGGAAGGAACAACCAGGCAGAAAAACAAAATCACATTTGCCTACCATTGCGGAAACATAAAAATTAACTGCCAATCGTTTCTACTTTACAAAGGTGCCCCTGGAAAGGCAGGGAGCCCTGGCGGAGAAGGCGGACACGGGGGAGACGGGGGATACGGCGGTGAAATAACAGTATTCGCTCCAGACAGTTCCATAACAATTGTTGCCAACTGCGGAAGAACCGGGGAAAACGGAAAAGGAGGACTGCATGGTAAATGTGGAAAAAGCGGTTGGGATATGGGCTACATAGATTATTCAGTGCCGCTGCCGGGATGGTTCACCAAACGTAATACATGGCCTGAGTATTTTGGCGAAGCTCAAAACAAGAAACTGCAACTAACTTACTACAGCGATAACAGGTACACTCATGTGATATGCCCGTATCGGCATAGCAAACGTCTTGCGCAGAAACACGTTAGGATCACTGAAATACCAGAACAAGAAACATCGCTGAAAACGTATGAGGAACGCACTCAGAACAAAGAGACAAAGGAAAAACAAGTTCAAGCGGTTGCTGCACGGAAAAAGACAATATCCTACGACACGGTTCACAACTCGTATTCACACATCATTCAAAACGAGTTCGATTTAAATTTAACACAACTGGACGAGCTTGAAGAGATGGCCAATGAGCAACTGGATGAAATCAAAACAGAAGCTGTTGAAGAAAGAACTGAGCACACATTCCACAGGCGCATTACTTATAAACCACCTTTTTCAAATCCCGAGAAAGGGGAAAGCAATCCCTCAATTTTGAGTCCACAATCCACTGTGCTCCCATTTCTGCAAGTGTGTGGAATTATAAAAAAAAGTTCATTGTCGAATGGAAATTGGAAGAGAAATTGGTTGGAAATAAAAAATATGGAATTGGGTATTGCAGACCTAAAGATCCTGTTTAAGATGTTTGAAAATCAAACAGCATCAGTAAACCTGAATTCACGCAATGGCAGCGCAAATCCCAAAAGCAAACATCATGCTTTACGTGTGAAAAGAATTCTGGCGGCCAAATTCCAGATAGCCACACTGGCGGATAATGCAAACAAATTGCTAAATATCATCACATTGTCTGACGTACCAGATTCAAAAAAGGCAGCCAGTTACCTCCACGAATACGAGGGAGCCTGCGAAATATCCTACAAAGACTGGGGTACCCTCAGCAAATATATTTGCCGAGACCACCAGACAAATCGACAGAAGGTACAAGATACTTGCAGGAAACTGTTAGCTGATTTCGCAGCAGATTTACAAAAGGTTGTCAGTCAGCAGAGAACTGTTGAAGAAGTCGTACAGTGCCCAAATCACACGGTCATTCAGAAGACTCTGAGATTTTACATACAACTAGAGCACAAAGGCAACTGCGCAATATATAACATGGTAGAATGTTGCAGAAACAAGAACATTACTGATAAACTTCTCGAAGACATAAAAAATGGCCGCAATTCTCCCTCGTACAGGGAATTATTGGCCATGCGGTACAATGTTAACATTCGAATGTACGAAAAGGATGCTAGCACGTTTAAACTGATAAGTGACCACAATCCAATTGCAAAGATGAAAGCTTACTTCTGTCTTGGTGATGCTTACTGTACGCAACTAGACGTCAATGAAAGACACTGGAAACTAAGAAACGAGCAAAACTGGCACGGTGCAGTTTACAAGAATATCGTCCATGATATCGAAAAACGAAGACGAGAAGATTACGAGGATTATTTCCAAAATAAACGGTTCTCCAATGGCAATGATGTGACATCGAAATGTGTTCCGGAATATTTTCCAGCAGCCGATTTCGGAAAAACTGCGCGCAGAATAAGTCTATATTTCCCAGGTGAAGATAAAGCAATTGAAAGACTGTTTGAAAGATTTGACACCCCATCGTGCGATAATCCGCATATCATTGAAATAATGGGCCAAATATTGAAGCGGTTTACCTACGAAGGAAATCACATTTCGGCCCTAGAAATGCTCGTCCTCGTCAATGCCATTTTGACATCCATAACGGAAGAGGAATACGGACTGGACATAGTCTTCTGGATAGTTTCAGCTCACCGTCAACACAACTGGATTGTGGAACTGCTCCTACTAGACCTAGAAAACTGCTACAAGCAGCAATTGGAGAACAAAGCTGATTGGCACGAGAACTTATCTCGGGTGAAAGATAGGCACATACTTCTGCTGTTTAAAAAGAAATTAGCCGAGCAAATGCATATCGATAAGATCCCCTTTGATCTTATGAAAAACCTAACTTTGCATTTGCACTATGCAGACGATATCAATTATCTTTCAAATTTGCAATTGGCCTATTGGATCATCCCGCTAAAGGAGCAGGATTACAGAAACCGTCTGAAGAAGTTCAAGAATTTGAAAGATAGCACAAATCTTCACAAGGCTTGCTATTACCTTCTGGGAATCGAAAATATTTTCGGAAACACATTAACAACTAAATTAATCGAGGTCCTGAGTGAAAATGAACCCAATATTTCTCGAAGCAATTTGACAAAATGCCTTATGAACTTTTGCAACGAAACGTGGCATCTTAACGAACATAATTTGGAGATAATCTCTAAACGTGGGAGCGATGCGTTGCAGACCGAAATAAGAATATCACGCGATCGCACCATTGATGAATTGAAGACACTGATGAAAGGCAATAGTAACAGTTCACAGGAAATCTTAGATAAGCTGGACCGGTATGCTGAGGAAGTGAAAGCTGTCAAAAAGAAGTGCGACGAATATAACACCACGTCTAATACATTTTTCGGCATACGTATGGACACATTGCAGGCTAACCTGACTAAGGAATCAGATTCGAAGGAAAGCAAATCCATAAAACAAATTGCGCACATTATTCAAACCATTGAACGCAAAAGAGAGTTCAAACTGCGCGACACGCAAATACTAGCGATCCTACTACTGCTGAGAAACGAGGGAAACATCTTACTACAAGTATCCACGGGGGAAGGGAAATCGCTAATTGTTGTCGCTGCAGCGATTTTCAAGGCATTACAGGGAGAGAAAGTTCACATTATCACCAGCAACTCTGTCCTGGCCGAGCGAGATGCGGTTCAGAACCACGACATCTACAATAGCTTTGGCATTCAAGTGTCACACAATGGCAATAAAGAAATTGAAAAGAGGAAAGATGTTTACTCCAAGCATCAGGTTGTGTACGGCGACATATCCACCTTCCAGGGAGACTACCTGCTGGACAAGTTTTACGGTAAAAATATCCTGGGAGACCACAAGCTCGAGAACGTGATCGTGGATGAAGTGGACAGTATGCTTCTCGATAACGGCAACAACGTCTTGTACATGTCTCACGACATTCCCGGGTTGGATAAGTTAGAAAATATCTACATATACATTTGGCAACGGATAAACACGCCTGCTATAAGCGAAAGTGATATTATTAACGCATTAGACAGGGCAAAGATCAAAGAAGACATTATCCAGAATATTAAATGCACAGTACGAAAGGAAGACTTGGCTTTACTGACGAAGACCCTTAGTGGCCATGAAATCAGTAGTATATGGGAGGAACTGATTAAACACACGATAGTAGATTCTCGTGGCAAAATACTGGTGACTCAAAGTGGGGTAGAAAATAAAGTGAAACACGTTGGACGCTCCTTGCCCGATCCAAGCATCATTCAAGCCAGACTGCGTTACTTGATCAACCAACGTCTTGAAAGAAGTAACAACTTGTTAGTTCCGAACTACCTGAAAAACTTTGTGGAACTCCACCTAAGAGCATGGATTGACCATGCGAACACCGCTTATTTTATGAAAGAAGGGCGCGACTACGTGGTAGACGTGGACAGGACAAACACGCGTTCAGACACAAACCCCAATATCACGATAATCGACAGAGACACCGGAACCGACCAAGGCAACTCTCAGTGGGACGAGGCACTGCATCAATTCCTGCAGCTAAAGCACGGATGCAAATTGTCCATGCAAAGTTTAAAAGCGGTTTTCATTTCCAACGTCTCTTACTTCAAGCTCTATCGCAAGGTAGGCGGTATCACAGGGACATTGGGATCGCAAGTGGAAAGAGAATTGCTGAAAGCCGTGCATCAAGTTGATTTTGTTGTTATTCCAAGGGCAAAGCCACAACAATTTCAAGGGTTGGAGGCAGTCATCTGTGTGGACCAGCAGGAATGGAGCCAACATATAGTCAAAGAGTGCTGGGACATGATCTGCGCAAAACGTTCATGCTTAGTAATATGTGACACCATATACCACGTGAACGTGTTGCGCAAGGAATTGAAGCCAGTGTGCGCAAGCAGTGTACACACATACAAACGGGATTACGAAGTTCTCACTATCGCCAATGAGCCAGGAGGCTTGCGTACAGGCCAGATAATCATTGCGACAAACCTGGCCGGTCGTGGCACGGACATTAAGCTATCGGAAGATTTGAAGGAGTCGGGAGGACTTCACGTGTGCTTGACATACCTGCCAGACAATAACCGCGTTGAGCAGCAAGCTTACGGACGTTCAGCAAGGTGTGGCGAAATGGGGTCTGCAAGATTGATAATTGTTGGGCCCCAAGGTAAATCTATAGGCAGTTCGCATGTATACCGCTTGAAGATGGAACGCGACAATGCAGAAGCACACCGTGTATCCCAGATCAAACTAAATTACGAGCAACAGGTAAAAATGGAGGAAGAACTATTTGAAAAATTCACTTCAGTGTTTCAGTGTCTCAGGAATAAAGTGAGCCAGATGAAGAAAAAGGAAAACAAGGATCAAGGAGAAGTGGCATTACAGGGTTGCTTAGACAGGTGGGCTTTCTGGTTGGATGCTAACAGTAATCGTATCGGGGCCGCAATAGACGACAAGGGCAGGAATGCATTGCATCGATCTTTGGATACTTTCCTGGAAACACTAAGGAAGCTTGAATTGCATAACTTGCAATCTTGGATAGTAATGGACAGCAGCAATTCATCAAACCACGTCCTCCTACCTAGGGCAATACAAATGGGGAAATTGATTGCTATTGCTAAACAAGAAGGAGCTGTCGACACCTTCAATAGCGTTATTCGCCAAGAACCGCACTTTTGTGAATCAGCACATTATTACAAGGCTTTTAGACTGATCCAAAAGAAAAATTCAGATGAAATGAAAGGGGAGTTAAGGAAGGCAGCCGGAATTTTTAAGAATCGAGGATGCGATGCGATAAATGCAGGGGGAATCATTAATTCTTACAAACAACGCAGTAACCGATCATCGATCCTGCAAATCGATGCTTATAAAGAACAAAAGCAAAACGAATTTAGTATTTACGATGTACTTTTACGTTCTATAGACGATATCTTAGGCCACACAGTCACCCCGGATTTGCTGATTGGTGTAGGAATCGGCAAAGATAACGCTGATGCTGTCCACAAAGCACTCATCACAAATGGTCTCCTTGAAATGCCGAAGGTTGTTTTTTCTCATAAAGATCGAGACTTTGAAATGTTATGCAAAAACAATGGCATCAGAGCCGATGCCTTGGAAAGATTTCTAAACAAACGCAATGGGTATGAATTTCACGAACAAACTTTCCTGAAAGAATTGGAAGATAAGTTCCCACTGCCTACGCAAGAAAAATTATGGGCCACAATGGGTGAGCAGAAAGCATTGAAAGACGTGGTGAAGTTCGTATTTGTCAAAAAAGGTGAATTCGGTATCGTTAGGGCAAAGGAGGCTGACTACAAAGGTGACAGTGGCACGCAGTATATCTTCTTAAATTTGGAATTTGCAAATATCGAGAATGCTTGCGTGTATGCCGAAAATGATTTCCAGGATGCAGTTGGAAGTGCAGTTTACATCAATTTAAAGAATGGGAATCGCGTGTCTGTTATCGAGAGGGCAGTTATATCTAAGGAAAATTCGACCGTCGAATTCACCGATTATGATTCGATAAGGCTAGATGATTTCAGGAGAACCGGCATTGCGGAAAGTGAGGCAAAATTGATCCTGGGAAACCTGGAACAACGAAATATCCTGCGGAAAAAAGAGTGCGGGGACACTTACACCCTAGGAGATCAGTTTCGCAGGATTGAACTACCCTTTTGTCCTCTATATGAAAATGAGGTGAACGAGTTAATTTCAACGTGCTTTGCTTACAGAATAGCATTGCAAAAGATTCAGCAAGATGTGAACGGTGGATGTCGCCAAATCGAATTACCGTTGCAATCTAAGCCGCACCAGGCATTGATGTGGGAATTAGTTTCTCAAAACATAATCACGCCCGCGAAAGTCACTTCCAAAACTGTTGACTTTGCAAAAGCCCTGAAAAAGATGACCAACCCCATGCTTACAGATGAAATCAGAGATTATTTAGCTCGCAAACTGGTGACCTTGCAGGGCAGATATAATAATTCAAGTTCCAAGACTGTATGCTTAAAACCGATTTTGGAGCACGTTAGCGGCAAGCTGACTTTGCCTGCAGAAGATATCAAGGTTTTCTCTCTTAACGGGCTAGGTGACGTGGTGGTATTTTCCGATAGACTCACTATAGCAGTGATTTTGAACGCCTCAGCGGTTATATTCATGGGCTTAGCTCAAATATGTGCAGGTTGTGTCATTCATTTCTTAACAGCCGGTGCATTTAGCCAAATAGGTAATACACTATTGCTAGAGGGTTTGCAAGACATTGGTTTTGCGTTGCGTGCCTTATGGTCAGGCAATTTCAGCTGGAAGGATTACTCCAACCAAAAATTACCCAGATTAATTACCGGTGGTATTACTGCCATTGCTAATTTGATGTTGTCTAGCTTTAAACCTACTGAACAGTCTCCCAATGCTGCTAAGGATACAAACCCTGTGTTGGTAAGAAATAATATATTGCGACATGCTTTGAGCCAAGTAACTCCAGCGATTCGCAAATGGCAAGATCAGACGGGATTAGAAACGCAGTTAACTGCCGGTCTCCAGGGAATATGCCAATGCATAATGAAAAATACCATGTCCAATCTACAAAAGCTGACAGACAGCGAATCGTTTATTTCTGAAATATGGAAGGCTTATTCATATTTCAAAGATGGTTCGGTGACAATGATCAGTGAAATGATCGAAACAATTCAAAGAACTCCACACAAGAAATGGAAGGCGGCTTCGAGGGAAATCGCAAATGCAGTTACCACTGCAATAGGTGGAGGATACAACATATCGGAATTTGCTGATTCAAGCCTTGCAGCAAATATGAGAGATGTTACGTGCTCAGTGCAACGAATACTCAGCAATTCCAGTCACATAAATCCTGTCCTAAAATGTATGGAGCATATCGTATCTGAATTGGGGAAGATGATTCGTAAAGAATCGGGTGACAATGGAAGCAGTAGGCCTCAAAGTAATGATGAAGAATTCCAAAATGTCAAGCGGGAGGTGATTTGTCTGCTGAAATCCCACGTGAACAAGGAAATGCAGCAGAAAGTATTAGGCCCAATGATGGCGGAAAGCAGCAAACCTTTGAACGAGCTTTTACAATGGAAACTGCGCAAATTTTCTAATTTCGGACTGATAGAAAGCGACTTGTCTCCATTCATGGAATACAAGGAGGAATACTACACAAATTTGCAAAACAGCCAAGAAGCAATTCAACATTCTGTGACCGAAACACTAGAAATGCATTTCCGGGAGGTGCATAACGAAAAGCTGTTGAAACTGAGGTCTAAGAGCAAGGATCCTAAGCTGTTCGCCACCATGATTCGTGATAACGGACCGATGGATTTGGAATGCTTAGAGATATTTGTGAATACAATATCCAGCATGACAGAGATGCCAGAGGGATTCGCGGTTATCGTTGACGGCGACTGCGCAGACAGGCGAAAATTTTGCGCAGCAACTGAAGGAGCGGAAACGAAATTTTTGTCTCTTTACAGATATAATTCCGGTTTTCTGGACAAGGATAATAACAAGCGGAATTATGACAGCATCATCACATTTCTGTCAGAACACGTGTACCCATTTAACCTATCAAAAAAGAAAAAAATTAAAAGCGACATCGTGGACTTTTTGACAAACAGCAAATCAGGGTTATCACCACAAAGGAAAGGGTATGTTAAGGAAAGCAGCATAAACGGGTTGGAGGAAGAGAAAGACCCATATCAGCACGACTTGTGGAAGTTCAATCCAAAAACAGACGTTGATATCCGGGATATTGGCGGAAGGGATCCGCATTCCTTCCAATATATCGTATCGCACTATTCCAAAGCTCTCAACATTGCTGTCGGCAAACTTCAAGAAAAGTTGGATGAACTGCAACGCAGCAGCGACAAACCGATCCTACTTGACTATAGTGATTTCACTGCAACGGAATCATGCACCGTTCTGCATCCTGATTTCGGTAAACATAGTCAAGTCAACTGTCCTGTTGAGTTCAGAGCCGAGAGGAAAATCCAAATCCTTATTCCAGGAGAAGGTAAGAAACCAGCAACTTATCACATGATAATCGACTACCATAACCCATCATTCGCCGGATTCGCAGTGCCTTGCGGTCCTTACGTACGATATAGAATTGGGCGTGGCGGCAAGTTAGGGCCTCGTGGCGTCACTGGGTTTGTGCTGTTGAATCAAAGTTGTGCTTTTGAAACGAGCTATTCCAATCCAGAAAAGAGAAGGTTTACATTCACCACTTCTAATGTGTTCCTCAAACCCCTAAGTGGCGTTTTGTCAAAATCTTTAACAGATCTTACCACCAAAGACAAACTCCCGCCAAGTCACCCTGAACACGTGAATATGCGTCGATCAAATAGTTTCTCAACAATGCGGGATTTAAAAGGGAAACAATCCGAAATGGATAGATTGTTATTCGTTTCATTTATGCCTTATCATGCTAAGAATCATTCCAAATAGAACTTTTTGCCTTAAGGGGCAGCTCCCTTTATAGTTTAAACTCGAGCCCGATAGATTGTTACCGTACAATCCTTTTGCTCGCGAACTTCTACGAACAATCGTTTACATTAGGTCAACACGTTTCGGCTCAAACACTACGAGTCATCTTCAGGAACATGGAACCGAACGTTACAAGCACAGTTAACCATTATTAAAATATTTGTTAACAAGGAAAGAGTACAAACAGCGAAACTTAACCGGTACAAAATCCATAACGACATCTCCCATCCAACAGATTGTGGATCAACAAAATCAGTTTGATCATTAAGACTTCCAATGTAATCAATCGAGTTGAAGCAGCTTGAATTAATAACATTTCAGTAGAATTTAATTTTCGGCAAAGTTTTGAGCCGAAACATGTTAACCTAATGTAAACGATTGTTCGCCGAACTTCATGAGTAAAAGGCTTTTCTTCGAACTTGCATGATTGAGCTCATGATATCCATCAAGACAAATTGAATATATTGTTACCGTATTTACGCAAATAGTCTCCCACCTTCGCTGACCACCCCTTGAGTTGTTTCTCATTAAAGATGAAATTTTTGGAGAGCCCTGAAGCTTGAGCTGCACATGGCTGAAACAACCGACACGTAATTCAGCTTTCTGAATTTCAATAGTTTTTCAATCTACACAAGAGGAAAATAATTCCAGACAGTAACAAATTCATAGACATTAAAGGGCATTTTCATGAAAATGTTTAACAGAATTCAATTCTTGAATGCAATTTGAGAAGTTTAGTCAGAATTTCGACAAGTTAAATAAATTGCCAATTTAATCAATATCTCGGAAGACAATTTCAAACAGTTGCAGTACACTATTTTTACACTAGTGCAATTTGCCTGTGCCCTTATAGCTGCTTTCAAATTAATAATACATGTCAAAGATGAACCATGTGGATGCAAACAATTTTTTTCCTGATATCAGTGGCCTTTGAGGTCCAGCAATTCTTCGTGCAAACACAATGTTATCAAAGACGAGAGCATGCAAATGAACAAATTAAGGCATTTGTAGAAGTACCATATTTGTGAAATCACGACAGTTTTGTCACAAAGATCGTTTCAACTCAAAGTGCAAAAATGTATGATGCCATCGCAAGTACTGTAATTCAATTTTAATGCTTATTACACAAGATAAAATGTATTTTCAAAAGTATAGTTTTCCATCATACCAATTCATTTGCTGTTGCAAGCCAAAGGTTTTACAAAAGATTTATATATCAATTAAGAGACAGTTACAATCATGAAGGTAATAAAAGAAAAGCAAAAACCATGATCTGGTTTTCGCTTGACTTTCATTGCCATCACTGTATTCTTGCTCGTAATTACAGTGAAAAATACCTTACAAATGTATGAGACTTTGCAAACAATATCATTTCTTATTGGACATTCGAAGTCACAAACACTTAAATTGTGCAAAATCTAATATAATATGATAGACAACGTGTTTCTCAAAGCGGTACGAGCAAAAGGTTTACATTTTGGCAATTATCCTTTTAAAATTTATATAACTTATTTTTACTTTAATTAATGACAACCATAACAATACAATTTCAGAAGTAAATCATTTTAGATGCAGAGAAATTCGATCCAATCAAAAATCAAATTTGCATGTGTAACAATTCATTCTTGATAACCTGAACCGCTGTTTAACCTGAACCTTCGCGAAAGAGCAGTGCTTCTACTTTCTTTGGTCCAAGACAAACAAGACTTTGCATTTTGATCTTGTTCAAGTGCTACATCAGAATGCAGTTGTGATACCGACTAAGACTCTCAGTGACATTTACGTAATTTTGTGATCCTGAATGTTCCTTAAAAATTGCCTGGAGAGATCCCATCCAGTTCTCTGAAATGGCCTCCGGTGCTGTTCCATGAAGTTGATGCGATAAACCTGTCTACTCGATCGAGAGGACTTTATGAAAAACCCCTGCTGTTTCTACCTGCTGGATCCAGTGAAAGGACCAACCTTGTCTGCTCCAGCAAGTCAACTGACTGTACCTGTTTCATTGGACCTCTCAGTCCCTGCTTGCTGTTCCATCTAGCCAACACAACATCCCTTCTTTTTCGTGAACTAATGTGTGTTCAAACTAAATTCAAGTCACCCCTGGTGCTCCATCAATGTCACCAACCAGTTCTCAAGGCCACCAGGCTATCGACACATTGCCTTCTTCTGGAGGTATACTTGGTACCGAGTGTGGCTCAGGAAACTACTCCCCACAAGCTCCTTCCTCTAACTCCTCTGTTGCCCTGTCAGCCACCTGCTTCGCTGCCAGCCCCCTGCCTCGATTCTGTGTTCCGGCTTCCCTGCCTGGCACCTGTTCTCAAGTTGCTGCCCCCCTCTGCTGGCTCCACTCCTGATGACCTGGTTTGCCTTGCGCATCTGCCCTGGCTCTGGAGCACCTACCACGCAGTTCCTGTGGCTCGCCCCTGTGGGGTAAGACCCGGCGTGCGAGTCCTTCCAATCAAGTTCACAGATCAACCAGCACACTCCATCAAGTGGAGTTCCAAAGATTTCTTGGATTTAACGTAGCAGTTCCAGAAAAACGATTAATGTTTCTGCCTTTTCCATGATGTGAACATAAAACTCGCTATTGCACACAATCAATGGGCCAAATCTTTGTGCGAATCGTAAATTGTGTGCACTGGGGTGTCATCTCAATACAAACAAAGAAAAATATGGCAACCGCGTTTAAACAGTTATTGTTGTCATATTTTTGGCGAACTTGTATTGGACATCACATCTTGAGAAACATTTTCCGTAAAGCGTAATTCACACAATGCGGTAGATGTAGATATTATTCGAACGACTCCAAAACGATTGTAAAAGCACTTCATTTTGCAAAATAGCCGTTGTTAATTTTTAAGTTAGTAGATACAAATCATTCAATGATGTTGAAATGTTAAGGAAACATTGTAATCTATGAATAGACTTTCTAACATCTGAATGCACCGATTACCTAATGAACGATGCGGTATGTGCCGAACCAATATCAAGGAAATTACCGGAAAATGAGAACCCTTCTCATGAGAAACCTAATTGGGTACACTTATGGGTTCAACTTGGCACACATTGCAACAGTATGCACCTTATGTGGACGAGTGCAATCTGAGTGAATGTTCAATTGAATATGTATGTATGTTGGACATTGCATCGGACACTTGGTTTCAGTGTCATGACTCCAGTCATGTCTGTGCATACATGCTGGATTTCACGACAGACATTTGCCCCTGCAGAGTGTCCAAATGAGGTACGCTGTGCCCATCTGACCACAGACATTGCATCGACCAAGTATAGGTCAGAAACGCACCAGGCTACACTAGGAAAAAAGTCATCCAGGGAAGCGGCTAACCACAGGTCTACGACAGAGCACCACGTGTTACAACATGTTGCCCGCAGTATGTCCAATGCAAGGAGTTAATTGCCTTAGCTTCTTGGACGGCCAAAACATCTTCCAGGGTTGTCCAGGAAAGACGTCACCTACCATCATCACCTCCGGAGCAGCCTGCAAGCCTTCTTGGCCCGGATTTGAAAGGGAGATCTCGTCTAGGATATTAATAACTGTGGAATCCATCTCAACGGCATCAATCAAATCTTCTTCCAGACCTGGGCAAGTTAACCACAGAAGAGAATGTGACGAGATTGCCTCAATGTGTTGCCCTAGCATCTAATGTTGTGCCCGGATTGCCATCGCACGTGATCTTCAAGGTTTCAGCGGTGACCATATGTTTGTCATTATGGTTAGGCACGCTATATAGCAAGTGATAAATGCGTACAATAACTGTAATAAGGTTGGTTTACTTTTCAGAAGTGGATGAACATGAGAGATACTTCGCAGCGCAATGGGCTAAATCATCTGCGGGGAAAGTGCCTAGTTTCCTGTTACGAGAAGCTGGTTGGCTGGTATTGAGACTTCAGAGACATCGGAATAAGACACAAGAGCCTCACTACACCGAATCACAATGATTTTTTGTTTGCACGAAAGTATTGTATAAGTCAAACATTATCAAGTGTTAATTTTAGGATATGCGTATGAAATATGAAGTTGGATATTGTAAGGCAATGTGAGAGCTGAATTTTGTTAGATTAGTGGCTCACTTGACAAATACAAAAAATTGAGATATATAATGGGTTTTATCGGTAATAAAAATGAAATTAACTTAAGGAAAGGCGTTAGATTTCGGCCAAACGGTAAATGACCAACGCATTCAGTTACAATCAAAAACCATCTCAATTCTATTTTCGTATCCTTAGCAAATCATTTCACAATGCACATTCCATATTTCGTTTATGTTATATTATGAAAAAGTATGTTATTTACAAAAAGATATAAAACATATTTCCCAAAATCTGCTGATGTTGCCGAGTAGATATAGAACTTGCAGACAAGAGTAAATACACCAATCTAAATGAGATATTAATTTATCTCTATTTGCACGGACTACATGCCCAGCAACATGTTCATACTACTAAGCGAAGAATCTACTACAAGTTAACCAGGATGTATTTTGATAGTTCTGTAAATGTGATGCCAACAGCAGAGTTCGAAGAAAATAAACTTTAGAGGATGACTTATTTTCTAATATGAGTGTAAAAACACACGCGTGTTTTAATGTGCCAACTAATTTGAAAGGTTGTTTGGAGTAAGAAACGCTCTTCTATATAAAAAAAACGCTTCCAAATTATCCTACCCCATGAGACCGTCAGCACTGATTCCAATTGACGTGACCTTGAAAAAGTTTTCATTTTAATTTGTCATTGTATGTAACAAATATGCTCTTAAAACTATAAAATGCGAAATATGCATGTTTAAAAAATATGTAAATATGCATTTATGCGCAATGCAAAAGTTACATTTTTTTTCGAAAATTGTAAATGTGTGTCTGATGCAGAAATAAGAAAGTGCATGTGATTCAGAGTTGCAATAAAAACACGCGTTTGCACGAACTCCCGTCCCTTAGTTATTCCCAATGTTTCCCAGGGTGTCCAGTGGCCGGGAAAACCGGGAATTATTCATCAATTTCCGCCAGACCGGGAACTAACCTGGAATTGGTCTGGTCGGGAATTTGCCTACGTTCCTGGAAATTAACCCTGCTCTGGTACCTTGAAAAAACTCACAATCTTGGGTACCATGGGGTCAGTTTGACCTCACATTGAAAACATGCTATATGACAAGAATAACACTACTTTACTAAAATATTTAGTTTACCTGGGTATAATATGATATGGTAATGTGTATGACAATTATATATATATATATATTCCAAATAATATTGGTTAATGCTACAATGTCATGTTCTAATTTTCACATACTTATTCCACTGCATGGGAAAATGTTACTGTTGGAATTGGTTGCACACCCACTTCCTATGAACTTTGCAAACAAACATATTACACGCTTTCCAGAGGAATTCGGTTTTCTTGTAAGTTGATCTGGGAAAGAAAGTCTTTGTCGTGTCGCCACTGTATTGTGCAGTGCTTGTGTGATATTGAAATAAGGGCATAAAGTTCACATTGAAGGTACTATGGGGTCAATCGGACCCCACATTATAATATAATGATAACTTTATATAAATTTAACATGCATTTATTGAAGATAGATTATTTTATTAGAAATTATCATAAATTGAATACGGATTGCACTTTTCTCGGTAACACACAATCTTGGTACATTATCAACTGCACTTTATGATTAGGGGCCGTTCACATACCACGTGGTCAATATTTTCACCTTTTTTTGACTCCCCCCTCCCTCTTGTGGCCACCTGTGGTCAGCTCTCACACCCCCCTTTAAAACCCCGTGGTGCCCTTCCTACCCCCCCCCCCTTCAGCTCATAATAATAATAATAATTTTATTCGCTATAATAATGCCAGACATATTTTAACATCATCCAGAGTATTGTATGTAGGCTACATCTTATTTTCTTGTGTAATTAGAAATTTTACGCCTCTTCCCAAACATCTTTGCCCACATCTTTGCTGATAACTGGAGTGCCAAATGCTGGTTCGGCAAAGTCGTGAACTGATAGACCGCGTGGTATCCCGACAAGATCCTCATCCTCCCATTCAGTCTTCACGTATTTTTTATGGACCACATAGTCATTAATAAACCCCCGCCCACCCCCCTGTGCGGGCCAGCTGTGGTCATTTCATATACCCCCCCCCCCCTAAGCTGACCAAGTGGTATGTGAACGGCCCCAAACCAAATCCCAACCAATACAGAACGTTATATCAACATCTTGTGTTATCTGGGTTTGATTATTTTGATAATGAAATGTCAGCCGCTGTGTTCCAAGAAAAACAAACTTAAGGAATCAGATGCTATGGTTACGTGGAAATTGCAGCACGACACTGTGATTGGCTGCTCAAAACGGTATTTAAGGTAGAACACTCTGACAAATCTCACTTTGCCTCGCAGCAGGAGAAACAGGAAATCATAAGCTGATTTCAACCAGTGAAGGTAAGAAATTTGGCTCTGAAACACTTTTTTATAGATAAAACCGAGTATTTGGGAAAATCTGTGAAAAAGTTTTGAGAAGTATGCGTTAAATATTTGACGTGCTTTTCCACTTGTGTTCAATTTCCGCACATATACGTATGTATATCACAACTTTTTTAATTCAAACGTCTGTCCTCGACAATATTACAGTACTTAAGTATCATAAGAAATTTTTTAAAATACGGAATTTTAATACGCATTGATTTTAGGTGTGGAACCTCGGGTGTTTCTCGTATAATATGGTTTTTGGCAAATTGCTCAAAGTTATATTCATGGAAATGATCCATTGATATGGGGATTACAGTCACACAATAAAAATTGCACAAACTTCGGATGTCGTGTTCAAAAACCGTAATGCAGGAGACATTAAAATTTGTTATCTTTCTTACAGCCAGGCCATGGCTTTGGTTCCCTACAACGATGAGGCAACTGTTGCCAGGGTTGCATTAGAAGCAACTTCGTTTGTCTATACTGCTGTGACAAGTGTTTTTAGTTGGTGGAAAGGGAAAATCACAGGGAAACAATGCTGGCAAACGATTGTCGATTCTGGAACTAAGGCTGCAGCTAATGTATTTGGAATAGCCAAAGAAAAAGAATTGGAAAATGCATACGCTTACTTCGGTGTAGGAAAGAATGCATCCAACTATGAGATCAACAAGGTGTACCGTAGACTGTGCTCAAAACACCATCCAGATAGAGGAGGGAACAGTGCAGACTTCCGTTTAGTCCAATCCCACATGGAAGTTATGAGAGCAGCGAGAAATGATTTATAATCGGGCTGTTTGGAAATGTATTGCAAGTTCTGTTATTTCAATTTTGGGGAAATCGTTTTCATTCTTACATTTAATCCAGATTCTTTTAGTGTCCGTATAAAATCAGATGTGAAAGCTTATCTTATACAGGGTGAGACAAAAGTAAAGCTTTTCTGTTCAATTATGGCTTCCCTCCTATCTATCACCGTTTGCAAGTAAATCTCGACCGGGTGTTACATATGCCTCACCCTGTATATTCGTAGCTGTCTCTGCGCATGTACACTTCACATGTATCGTTGATGTGTATTTAACAAATTTATGCTTGTGGCAAACGGTGTTTGTAATCAAGAGCTAAAAGTATATGCAACGTATGTAATGAACATTTACGATTGAACGTGTTCAAAGCAGATAAAAGTGTTTGGAATAAATTCAGTGTAGCAGTTTTGAATGTTTCAAGACAAATTTCAGCATGTGTATGGTTTCACTTACTACCCGTTGCACACACGAACACACAGCCGTTGAAATAAGTTCAATCAAATCCAATGATCCCTAGCTTTGATTGTTTTGAAAATAAGATGTCAGCAGCTGTGTTCTAAGAAAATATTCTTAAGGAATATGAATTTATAGTGGGATTATGTGGATTGCAGATCTAGCACTGATTGGCTACTCAAAATGATATTTAAGGTAAGTACACTATGACAAATTTCTGTTTTTGCTTCGATCACAGGACGAACGTCAAAACCACGAACTGATTTCGACCAGCGAAGGTAAGAAATTCGGTTGCTGCTTATTTGTCAAAACTGATATATCCTATGCGTGTCCTCGTGGATGCGCATCCTCGTGGATCTCGAAGCCGCACTGGCGGCCAAGCCAGCAAATTTGAGAGTGATCGCGAACCAAAAGTTTGCATCGCAACCATTGAGCAAACCCGCCGCTGCCGCCGCGCGAGCAATGCTGTGGAAGGCGCACGTTCGCATCCATCGCAAGAAATGCTCAAAGGAAATCGAAATGCGCCTGATCACCGAAGACAAGTTGAAGATGCCGTTCTACTACAAGATCTTCGGCGACAAACCAGCAGGCGGACGCAGTTTGTGGATCTCGCTGCACGGCAGTGGCGGTACAACCAAGAAGGACAACGATTCGCAATGGGAGAACCAGAAGAAGCTCTATGAGGTCAAAGAGGGCATCTACCTTGCGCCAAGAGCCCCAACCGACACCTGGGACCTCTGGCACCAGGATCACATCGATCGCATGCTCGGCCGGCTCATCGAGAACTTAATCGTGATGGAAGACGTCAACCCTGACCGCGTCTACGTGCTCGGCTATTCGGCGGGAGGCGATGGCGTCTATCAAATCGCGCCACGCATGGCTGACCGCTGGGCCGGAGCGGCAATGATGGCCGGGCATCCGAACAAGGTGTCACTCCTGGCGCTACGCAATGTGCCCTTCGCACTACAAGTCGGCGCCAAGGATTGTGAATACAATCGCAA
>WWPM01005706.1:0-18151 GCA_023279145.1 Glomeris maerens | reverse complement strand
TGTAAAACGCTCCTGCTTTGGGCAAATTTTATTTCTTTATTCAAGCGTTGGGTCATAGCTTCGTTGTTTGCAGGCTACTGTACTTGATCAAGGAGAGCATCCACCAAACATTTCGGTATTCTCAGCAGTGAATCAGTATGGCGACCAAAAGAAACGTGTTGAATTGGGACTTGCAGATCGAGTTAAGGTTATTGAAAGCAACAAATGTGTGTTAAGAAAAAATTCCATACCGTAATTGTAAAATGCAACGCATGAAATTTTTCAAAAATTTTTGATACATCGGTTAATCGAGTCACCTCATAGATGGGGTCGCATTGAGGTAGGTCCCTTGGGTGACCCCATTAACGAGGTTTTACTGTATTTAGTTTTATTTCTGTAATAATTTTAAGAAAATCTACAAAGATATGTTGAATAAAAAATCCAACATTCCTCGTTTAATTTCAATATTTGTTTTATTGGAAAAACCATTCAGCGACAAATATTTTTAATATTCAAAAATGTTTTAATATGTTTCAAAAATATTATTTTAGGCAGATTTTAACTTCATAATAACATTTTTGGAAATATTGTTTTAATATTGAAATAATATTATTTTCTGATAGGGTAGGTCCAATTCTACATAATTTGTTTTTAGATGAAAATGCTTTTTCCTGAGTTTCCCTGTATTTATCCTGAGTGCAATGGCGGCAACGGCGACTAATTGTCCACGGTTACGAATTGTCAATGGCGACTGAATGTCTGTTTCCCGTATTAATTCTGCATTCTGCCAACACAGCATGTTGGCAATGTAAAGACCTAATGGCCTCAAATAATTAATTGGAACCACTGTCGCCTTCGCCCGAAGGTAAAGCACCCCTTTACACCTCTAAGGAACCTCGGCAATTGCCCAAACAGCATTCCTATAAACGTGATAACCCCTGTAGTAATTTCTCGTTCTTCATTGAACTAAATATCATATAAATTGAGGGTCTCAAATTTCGCTTAATTCAGCAATCCTTGGCGTAACTGAGCTTTATCTAAGAGAATAATGTCCTAGTAGTTGAATATGCCTTCGTCTACTTTTCTCAGAAACCCTGAAATGAAGACCCATTAAATAAATGCATCTCGTTTGATATTGAACTTTCCTTTATTACTACGGACTTGGCTGCAATACGTTACCCCAGCTCTAGCACATGCAGTACTTTGGTATGCATAATGTACGAGGCATGTCCAGAAAGTAAGAGTACTCGATTGTTATATTTTTTAAGAGACAACCTATTTGAAATAAGCTTACAATTTCTGGATTTTGTTGGTATACAGGGTGATTCATTTAACCTGAGACAACTCGGAATCTTGCAAAATATGTATCGCGCAAAGAAATGTCCGAGGATAAACGTTATTTATTTCAAGGGCTTAATCCGTGTATGTGCCAAAGTTCGCCCGCCTCCACCCCTCCTTATGATTGGGGGAAGGGGTAACTCTGTAATTTCAAATGGGAACCCCCTGGTTTTTTGGTGGAATCAGAAAGTACACACAAGAATAAGTAAGTTTCACAGGAAACATTTTTCCCGATTCAGGGCAGAAAGGGCTGAAATCAACGGGAACAAGTTTACATGTTTGATTGCATATCAGAACGGATTCATTCGGTTCTGCGATGCATTTGTGATATTAACGTTCACCTTTTGCTTTAAATACTTGAAATTAATTGTTATTTCTTATTTCGACGACTTCTCTTCCCCCCTCCCACCTCTAGAGCTGCTTGATTTCAATGTGTCACCTGGAATCTCGCCATCTGGATGCTTGATTTCAAAGAGACAAAGAGGGCGTCATTGAAATCAAGAACCTTCCTTTCTGCCAAAAAGTAGGCAACATTGTTCCTCTGAATCTTACTTATTTTGGAATTTACTTCACCCCCACCCTCCTGATCGGTGGGGAAAGGGGTAACCATAACATTTTAAGAGGGAACCCCCATTATTTGGCGGATTCCGAGTTGTCTCAGGTTAAATGAATCACCCTGTATATGTAAGCTGTTTTTCCACGTAGTTGCCTTTCCAGTCTATGCAGGTCCTGAGCCGTGCCACAAGCTTTTTTATGCCCTCGCAAAGAATTCTCCCGCCATCACCTTTTTCCAGTTCAGGACCTCTTGTTTCACCCATCTCGTACATTTGTCTACGGCGACGATGATGAAGGTGTGGCCGGCCCTTCTTGGTCCGGGGTAGGGGACCCACCAGGTCCATGGCGATGTCCGTAAAAGGTTCTGTCCACGGACTTGGCTGAAGGTGTCCCTTTGGTAAAGTGTGCTCGTGTTTATACTTCTGGCAGAGTTCACACGAGCGCCGGACCAGGTAAACCGCTCCTGTATTCGACGTAGAGTCTTCAGAGCTCCTTGATGTCCTGCGAGGACATGGTCGTGGTGTAGTCGGATGACGGTCTCGACGAGGGACTTGGGTACGACGATCTTGAAGCTTTTTCCGCTTTCGTCATCGATGTCTCTCGGGAGGTAGTTGTACAAGACTTCGTTCTGGACGAGGTACTCCTGCACTTGTTGTCCGTCGTTTAGACGTGTCACGATGTCTATAATTACTGTGTTTTGGCTCTGCGCGCGGCAAAGGTCGTCGAGCGTGAGTGTGCCCAAGAGCTTGGCGTCGTCGGCTTCGGCGGTTGCCTCAGTGATATCGGTCTGGTAGCATCGGGAGAGGGCGTCAGCGGCTGCGTTGTCCTTCCCTGGGCGGTAGACGATGGTGAAGTCGAATTCTTGAAGACGCAAGGCCCATCGTATCAGGCGTCCAGTTAGGTTCTGGATATTTTTAAGCCATTGAAGACCACGATGGTCGCTCTCGATGATGAATGTCGTTCCCTCGATGTAGGGGCGGAAGTGCTCTATTGCCCAAATGATTGCGAGACACTCCTTCTCGACCGTTGCATATTTTCTTTCTGCAGCATTCAACTTCCGACTTGCATAGGCGATGGCGTTGTAGTGTCCATCAGCGTCCTTCTGGGTGAGGGTGGCGCCTAAGCCTATGTCACTGGCATCGACTTGAACTGTAAACTGGCGGGTGTAATCGGGGCGAACCAAGACAGGCGAGTTAACCAGGCTCTCCTTGAGGTAAGTGAAGGCTGTCTCTTGTGAAGGTCCCCAATTCCAGTTGACATCTTTTCTCGTCAGGGCGACGAGAGGTTCGGACCGTTCGGCAACTTCGGGGATAAAGTTCCGGTACCAATTGATCATGCCGAGGAATCGGCGAATCCCGGTGAGGTCCGTAGGGCGTGGATAGTGACGGATGACTTCGATTTTACCGGGCGCAGTCTGTAGTCCTTCAGGTGAGATAAGGTGTCCGAGGAATTCGAGCTCCCTTCATCCGAAGTAGCATTGCTCTGGCTTCGCTGTTAACTTCGCTCGACGCAAACGTTCGCAGAGGTCGCGGGAGATTTGGAGGTGCTTCGGAAAATCCCTGGTGGCTATGAGGCTGTCGTCCATGTAACTGAAGCAGTCATTCCACTTTAACCCGCCCAGAACTTTATCCATCAGACGCTGGAAGGTGGCTGGGGCGTTTGTAAGGCCAAAAGGCATGCGGCGAAACTGATAAGTTCCCAGGTGAGTGGTAAACGCCGTCTTTGGTATGTCTTCTTCCGCCATGCTTATCTGCAAAAATCCGCTGCGTAGATCCACCAGGGTGAAGAACTGGGCTTCACGTACTAAGTCCAAGAAGTCATCGATGCGGGGCAACGGATAGGGGTCGCGTTTGGTGATGGCGTTCAACTTGCGGTAGTCCACACAGAACCTCCATCCGGAATCCTTTTTTCGAACCAGAACCACGGGGGAAGACCAAGGGCTATTACTTGGTTCGATTACTCCAGCTGCAAGCATCTCGTTGATCTCGGTCTCGATGGTGACTTTTTTCGCGGGGGCGTAACGATAAGGCGGGACGCTGATGATTTTGTCTGTTGTAAGCTCAATGCGATGTACCACGATGTCGGTGTAACCGATCGTGTCGCAGAACACGTCTTTGTACTCGGTCAGGATCTTGTCGATCGTCTGTTTCATGAACTGCATCGAGTGTTGTCGTCGGATTGGAGAGAGCGAGGTGGGAGGCGTGGTCCTCGAGAACATCTGCTTCGGCTGGGCGGAGTTCCGTTGTGGGCGTGGTAGCTTCCTCGGGCGTCGGCTCGGGAATTTACTCTGTGAATGGCTCGACTTTGAGTATGGCGTAGGCGTGGCTTACGAGCGCGCTGGGAATCAGGAACGGGTATCGAGTGGACTGGCCATCGAAGAACCATTCAGCAGTGCTGAAACTCAGGATGATCTTGTGCGTCCTTAAGAAGTCGCATCCTACTAGTAGTATGTCGTGGTGATCCATTATAAGGGCTTTGATAGTGACTTGATGACCTTCTAGAAGACACCGGATCGTAGCTCGCTCGCGGACAATGGTGACACCGTGGAGGGTTGTGACTTGGTAACCGGGGATGGTCTGCACTGTCACGCTGGGTCCTTGGAGTTCGATGAGCGAGTTATGACTTACGATGGACGTGGTAGAACCGCTGTCCATCAGTACTATTCTTGTGCGTCCGTCTATGGAGACTTCAGCGAAACTCTGCCTCTTGTCGATGACAGAGGTGAAGTGGCTGGCCGCGGCTGGATGCTTCTTGTCTGCCTGGTCACGCTTGTACTTGTGGCAGTCAGGCTGCAGGTGACCTTTCTTCTTACAGTAAGTACATTCCTTCTTGTCATAGTCAGGACTGCGCTCCTTCGGTGGCTTACTCGACGAGGACGTCGAGGAGGACTTTGAGGACGAGGAGGACTTCTTTTTCTTGTCACTCCTCTTTGCGGACTTGTCCTTGTGACTGAGGGCGGTTGACTTACTGCTGCTGCCGCTGGACTCAGGTTTCTGGTACCGGGGGGCGGCGAGAAGTACGGCTTCGGCTTCCTTGCCACAGGTTTTCAGCTGCGAGTAGGTCCCAACGTCTTTCCGTCGGATGTACGGATGGTAACTAGGATGAAGGTTAGCCATGAGTCGTTGTACTTGCTCTTCTTCTTGCGGAGGGTGCTGCATGCGGCTGTATAGTTCCTGCACGGCGATAGTGAAGTCGGTCAGAGACTCATTCGGCTTCTGGAAGCGCATTCGGATCTCGTCGCTAACTTGAAAATCGTAAGTCCAGGGCTGAAATGTGCGCTGTATTTCTTGCTTGAATTTCCTCCATGTGCCTATGGTGTCGCGTTCAGTGTGCCACCAGTCGAGGGCACTTCCCTCAAGGGTGAGGGCGACACTTCGGAGAGCGGCCTCGTCGGAGATATTTTCCGCGGTCTTGAAATCTTCGAGCTGGCGAAGAAACGTGGGAACTCTGGCGGGTTGCTTGCCGTCGTAAGACGCCTTGCATTTGGCGAAAGTCCGATGTCCTCTGTTGGAAGAACTGGCGGCGGAGCTACCGGCTGCTTCCTGTTGTGTCACTTGCTGTTCCCGCATATCTGCGATGGTGCGGGAGAGCATCCGGACGTGTCGGCGAAGGTCCTCCATCTCATCATGGGACGAGGAGGAGTGGCTGCGATGGTCCGAGGCTCTGGATGACCTGACGCTGGAAGACGAGGGTCTTCTTTCGCGGTGAACCGGGTCGGTTGGTATGTCTTGTGCAGCTGGACGATGGACCGGCTGCGACGGGGCAGGCTGTTCGGCGATTTGTTCGGCTCGTCGATGGACCGGCTGCGACGGGGCAGGCTGTTCGGCGACTTGTTCGGCTCGTCGATGGACCGACTGGGCGCTGGTCCCAGGCTGAGGTGAAGGGCTTCAGTCGGTGCGTCTTCGGGCCGGCTGGGCGCTGGTCCCAGGCTGAGGTGAAGGGCTTCGGTCGGCGCGTCTTCGGGCCGGCTGGGCGCTGGTCCTAGTCTGTTGTGGTGCGTCTCCTGGGCGCTCCATGTTAGTTCGGCTCTGCTGCGGTCTGGGGGTCCAGACGTTGGCATAGTGGCGGCCGGACCTAAGGGTTATATCTTCGAGGTGTGCCACTTTGCTAGATGGCTTGGGAGCTGCTGGCTACAGCGACAGTCAGCGATGTCCTCGGTCTCCGGGGAGTCCTCAGGCGGTCACGATGTCCTGGCTGCTTACAAGAGGTCGCAGACAGGGCACTTGCTGGTGCTGGTCGTTCACTGGAAACGGTGGTCAGTAACACTCTGCAATCACTGCTGTCCTACATTGTAGAGGGGCCCCACGTTGGGCGCCAAATTGCGTCGTGCCGTCGCTTTCAACGCGGCGGTCCCGGCTCTCTTGTGGTCCAGGCTCGCTAAACCTCGGGGGTGGAACACTAAAAGTTCACGCAATGTTATTTTCACTCGGGGGGATGGGACAATCCCACTAGTGGTGTCGAAGATCTGACGAGCTTCGGCCGTCGCTCTCACGTCTGTCGACTCGCGGTGGCTGGGCGAACCTAAAGGACTCCTTCGGCTTCCTTTGGAAAGTAGGCTTGAGGACGTTGCAGAAGGAGGCGGGCGTTCCGTACAGCTTTACAAGGCGCCTTCAGGGTCTTCAGGAGGGACCTAGAATTTGATGGCTGCCAGGGAGACGAGTTTCTTGAGGCTGGTGTGTTCCCGATGTCTTTCAGGGATGGACCTAGATTTAAAGATGTCTGCCGCAGTAGTCGCAGTAGTCGCAGGTGACCTTGGGTGCTCCGCAGTGATGACGACCGTCGCTGGTGCATGCTGGACCTAGATTGCTTCTTGTATCTGCTCCCGGTGTCGTAGCTGATGAAGGCCGTAACGCGGTGAGTAACAGAATCGCGGTGACAGACTCAGGGTAGAACCTAATTTCTTTAATCTATATATTCCTGTAAGGGTTTTGAGAGTGGGAAGAACACAGATTGTACGCGTCTGGAGAAAGTCCAGAGGTAGGCTCTGATGGGCCAAAAGATTCTGCAGGAGGCAGCTCTCTGTCTGATTTGAACAGTGATCAGAGGGCTCTTTTATACCGATATTGCACAAAGCATAGGTGTGGCTAAAGGGATTAAAAGAGCTTATCTATGACGCTAAAAGGAATGTGACAGATAGCGCCACAGGTGGACAATGCAACGATTGGCCCGCGGGCGACAGCAACAGAGTTGTCCCCCTTTTACAAGTAGGAATCGCCCTATGACGTAGGGGATCCAAGATGGCGGAGATACGGCGCTTCGGCTAAAGGAGTTAAGACGTTTGAGCCTATTTGAAGCCTAACACGTGGCGAGCACATGGCGGTGGCACACGGTGGCCGTATCGCGAACTATATAGAGAAACGTTGCGTGCAAGATTATGTTGCTTAGGCTTGAGTTTCGTAGTTCGCTCGTATATCGTTCTAAAGTGTCTGTAAACTTGTATAGGTGTTAAGAAGTGAATAAACGTTCTGTAACCATAACTACAAATGCAAAACAGACTCGGTATACGTCCTTATAAACGGTTATTACGCGTTGGCTTAGCTTGTCTCGATCGTGACGATATTGCGGAGGGGCGTGGCCTAAGTACGACGATTCTACCAAAGGGAAGCGTCGGCGCGTAATTCGAATTTAGGAAACTGTCCAGACCCGTATTTTGGTGGAAAAAGAACCATGACAGTTCGAAAAAAAGCGGAACCGTCACAGTATGATACAGGTGGGTGGTACATACGCATGTACTCTGCACGATCTTGAACTTGTTGTGAAAATTCGATTACCCAGGGCTGCAGCGCCTGTGCTGAACGATGCGTGATTTCACTTATTTCCACTATAGGAGGACACCACTGATGATGATGCCCTAGACTTGTCACCGGAATGCTACATCCCCAAGATTTAAATCCCCCTGGCAATCAACTCATTCAGAACATTATGTTCAGCAACCATTACCAAGTGTACAATACCATGTGAAAGTGTTTGGTTTAGCACCGCATTTTGAAAAAAACAGTCCGTGCGGTGCTTGGTCTATTTTGATTCTTACAAGGAACCACAGACTATGAAAGCTCTGATGCACATTTAATTCAACATTTGCTGGAAAGAAACATACAGTGACATACGTGGATAATTTCGAAAGCAGCAATATCTATTGTCTAGAGTTGTTGATAAACCACTGTGCGGTGTTGACGATGTCAATTTCATCCACCATGCCAGGAGCCATAAAAGGTGATTCCAGAAATTGCATTAATTAGACAAACGTGACTAGCACCTGAACAACAGAGATCATACGTCGCCACCCACGGAGATTGACTTGACTTCTGAAGCAAATTTTTGGAAATAATCCATTCAAAGGAAGAATTCCAGCAAATCAATGAGAACTGAAGTGGCATGTTCAAATAGTTTTAAAAAATGTATCAGAGGAATATTGCATGACAGGAGAACCCACCCCTACAACCGTTGAAATCTTTAAGACCGGGCTTTCAACTCTAAGCTGAATCCTGAGGTGATGACTGAAGAACTAATGTATATCCGTCAGTTATGTATGCAAAATCGTCTAGATCCAAACTTGTGCGGAATTTTTTCCCATGCAATAAGGTCAGAAAGTAAAATTGGTGCCATCAATACTTTGAAGAAGAATTCAAATAAAACACGCAAATTTGTCAGCTGTTGAGTGGGCTAATTTGCTACCCGCAAAAAGCTCCACTCTCCTTGTGAGGTCACCTTGAAGATCTGTTTTTGATGAAAACTGTTGTTTGTGTTCAATCTTAAACGCAAAGTCAATACCAATAGTCCTGGCCGAAAAGCACTAAATTAACTTTCAATTTAATCTAATTAAGCAAGAAATAATCCAGAACTGATAAGAGTACACTGCTTTAATGCCGAGCTTAAATGCAGACATACATTCGGTGTCAGAAAAGGCTGAATACTAGTTTTGTGGGAAACAGAGCCCTCCTTTATAGTAAAGAAACAGGAAGTGGTCATCTTTTGAGTTCTGGAGGCTTCTAGAAACTTCCAGACCAAGACAGGAAACAATAAAATGATGGAAATATTATAAAAATGGGAAAGTGGACTGGATAGGTCCAGCCCTAAAGGCACAAAAACAGTAAACAATGTTGTAAAAGACCTAGGCCAAAAATAGTAACCTCGAGTTTGACAAAGTGGACAAAGAAACTTTACAAAATGTCAAAATGTCAAAATGCACTACTTAGTCTAACAAATTGCAATTTACTTATTACTACATTTGACATCAGCCTTCCATAAATCAGTTTATAATCACCATTATTCGAAGATAGCTGAAGAAATACCACATTGAAGTAGGTTTCCAACCTACTAATACCACCCTGTACTGTGTCCCAAAAAGGCCACATTTATTTACCAAAAGACTTTGCAAAAAACTTATAGAAATTCACCGAATTTGGTAGATATACCCCTGCACTAAAGAACAAGATACCTACTATAGAAAGATCAGGAGTGTATTCTCTAACAAGCAGGAATTACAAGAAAGAATACGTAGGACAAACAGATAATTTGAAACTAGATTTAGAGTGCATAAAAAATGTCCCAGGAAATCTGTAGTTTGTAACCATTTTTTACTTGCTAATCATATTCCGAAAAATCTATTATGGAAACCTAGTTACTGTATATATATATATAGATACAAACAGAAAACAAATTAATATAAGAGAATCCTGAAAATTGTGAAGTTATTTAAGAAGTTTGATAAAGAAGGCGTGTTGGTTGCATTCCAATATGAAGAACATAATTTTTCATAATTTTCGGCTGTTGTCTTTTTGGCGGGGAGCGATACTCCAGCATGTATTTGGACTATTTAATATTGTAAGGATCAAACCAAAGTTTGAAATACTTCGACTTGGAATCTAATTTGGCTCCTGAGTGTCAGTTTGTCGATCGTTTTAAAGAACTTGTTAGTTTTTAGTTTAATTCGTCTTCATTGCGCTATTTTATTAATCCTAATGATGGTACTTCAGCCGAAACCGGTCGCGTGTAAATACTGTATAGCTGTGAGTAGGGTTAATCCCATTAATAGTTTTTTTGAAGTCCTTAAGGGTTCTGACAACCATACTGAAGTTGAAAATAAGTAAATGCTGCTATTCCTCTCGTACAGATTTATGTTAAATGCATTTGATGTCGACTTCAGAAAGCAACTTACAATTTCAATGTCTTCAATTAGACTATACTTGGAGAATGCTTTACAACATTCACATTCACATTCAAATTTAAATAACTTTGCAGGACTCACTGAAGCTCATCGTCGATATGACAATTAGAATCACAATAGCTTATTCAGTGAGAAATCGTTTATTTTTAATATTATTTCTTGTTTTCTAGCAATATCGCAATAAGGTTGTAAGACATCTGATGAGGCGCTAAGAACTAGCCGAAACACGTGACATGTCTTAATTTATAAGTACATAATGTGTTATTATGAATCGAACCGAATCTTGGGTGAAGGATTTTATTCTGAATTTGACTACATTTTAATTGGTTTGAAATATACAGTTGTCCGCAAGGCAAAGTTCTAAAAAGAAAAACGGATAATCAAAATCTATAGTCCAATTTAATGGATTAATGCGGTTATGAAAATGATAAGTCGATTAATAATTGACTTTGTGCATGCAAATTGTGCAATGACAGTGTACGAAATTATTATGGGATAATAAAAGCACCAGTACAATATATACAGTAGTTTATATGTATGGGCTATATAATATTACCTATTCCAAACTGAGGCTATACGATCTTTGAATTCTCTTATAGTTATAGTGAATAAATTTAGCGGCATATAATTCAGCTGTCCCCTGCATTTATAACCCTTTGTAACCTCGCATCCCTTCTCATGGTGCTGTGTACCAACCGGTCCCATGTTGCCCAGCATCTCACTCTATGCGCATTTTATGTCCCCTGAATTATGAAACACCTGTATTTTTATAAGGTACACTCCTGTAATATCAAGCAAATTTTAAATTTGAACTAGGGTTTTAACTGGTGTGGCTTAAAAGATGTAAGAGGAATGATTTGAAGATGTTTTATGCGAAATGAGATCAGATTCTTGGATCGCCCCACCACCACTTCCCTAATAAAACAGTTATAACATTCCCGAGTCGAAATTAAAAATCCATTTTAGATCTGAAAGCCCTAAATTTTAGGGACACCGGAGGTAAAATGGAATCTGAGTTCTGTATGCTCCTAATATATTCCAAGATTCTGGTTTGATGCTGGAAACCTGAGTTACTTCCGTTTTAGGGACACCAGAGGCTTCAATATCAAAATAGGTGTTAGAAAGAATTAACAGCATCAAAATAGGTGTTAGAAAGAATTAACAGCATCAAAATAGGTTCACGGCAATCACAAGAATCAAAATATAATCAAAACAGAATTACAAGAATCAAAACAGAATTCAAATTTCGACTCGGGTTAACTCCAAGTTTTCGTGATATGTATTTCAAATAAAACCAGACATTTTGCTCAACCTGTATGGGACAGTTCATAAATCACGCGATCAATCTAGGGGGATGGGGAGGGGGGGGGGTTACCCATGCGCACATCCACTGATCACGGGGAAGGAGGGTGCGATACCTAAAACCGGAAGTAGGCGTGCATTTAGCGATTCAGTGACTAGGGCCTCATTGTAGTTAACTAGACAGCAATATCAATACATACACTTCGGTAAACTATTTCGTCATCTAGGCATTAACTGGTTGATAACTGAACACAAAGGGAACTATATCACACCTGGGTGACGGTCACGGTAGGGGGGTGGGTGGGTCAAAATATCGGGAAATTTTGATCACATGATTTATGAACGGTCCTTATGTACATTGATTTATATAGTAAAAAATGCATAACTTTTTATTTAATTAGCAAAATTAAATCCGCATAAGGCTATAGGGAAAACATCACAAGTTTTGATCAGCCACCCACCTGACAGGCGTTAAATTGTGGCTGCTTATCAAAACTTCACGGTTTTCAAATATAGTGCAATAATTTCTCGATTCTTGGCACACTCGTATGTAAAGGAAGTAGGCAATTAAAATAAGATTATACATGTGAATTGTATCATTATTATGGTTGGAGATTGAAATGAAAGCAAACTTCTAGTGGAAAATAGTAATTTAAAATTCATCATCGTGATTATCATTTCCTAATTACAATATGATATAGTACATTTATTTATCAATAAATAGCATAAATAAATAAGTACAAATATTTGATATACTATTAATATAATATACCACGAAGTTATTTTTAATAGAGTGAAAAATACAGTGTCACTTGCTGAACGTCACACAGAAAAACATTACATTACATCTATCCTAATAAGGCAATTGCTCATGGCATTTAGTTCAAAACTTGCCCTGGTGATGACGCTACTTTACACGCTAAACGAGTCTCAAATTTCCTATTTTCAGAACGGTTTTCAACAATTATTTTGATAAAAAATGATTTAATTTTGGATTCATGTTTTTTTAAACAAAACCCTTCAATATTTTTTGAAAAATGCATTTAACATGAAGAAACAGAATTGTTAAGGCAATTTTTTTCATAAAGTTTCAGTAGTTTTCATTTATTTTATTTATGACTGCTCTAATTAAAATTAACAAGTGCAGAACTGAACTGGATATTTAATTGTAACTGTATGTATTTTCCTTTCCCGTGGGACCTCATTGAATTCCTATGGGACTGGTTCCATAAAAATGTTATTTAAGGTGACATGTCAAAATAGCAATACGACTTCGTGACATTTTAGGCTGTGAGAAATGCAAAAGCTATAATTGTGAAAATTTGAATTTATACTTATTCATTTCAGAAAATTGAGAACATCAACAAAATTGCATGACACTTTGCCAGACTCTTAGTTGTCACCCAATGCAATTTTATTATTTTCTGTAAAAGCAAGAGTGGATAAAGATATACCTCCTCACCCATACTTGGTAAAGTTAATTACTTCGGTCCTTTCACAATTGTAATTCACTCGTGAAATTTGCAAGTTAGGGGGTCGTCCGTTTAATTCGTACTCATTTGCAGCCTATTTTACACCCCCTCCCCCTTTCCGTACGCAGGCGGCACACTCAACCCAAACCCCCCTCCCTCCGTACGTACACATTGACTGCAAATATGATTCATCAAAAAATGTTGCTATATTTAACTTATAATAAGTTAGTTCTTTTTACTGTACACTGGTATTACCTAATTCAAATTTAGTACATACAAAGTAGTTAAATTTCTTCACAAAATGCGAGTTTAACCCAAGGTTTCAGGTTTTCAGTTGCGAACCCTGACTGCATGGTGTACGCACACTTGGAAGAAATCCCCCTCCCCCCAATACTCACGCGTCACATTTCCTGCCACCCTGTCCCCCTTCCCTGTGCGTACGTATTAACCCTTAACATACCAAGGGGGGTCCTCGTAGGACCCCATAGTATGATTTTTGGTGATTCTGCAGTAACTCTACAAACCTTGATTTATGGTTATAATTTTTTCTATAAAAAAACGCTATAAAAAAATAAAAACGCATTTGGGGTCCCAGTAAGACCCCACTTGGTATACTATGTCTCAAGCAGGCCCAGAAGAGGGGAAGATGCCCTGGGGCTCTATTCATTCAGACAGTCTTGAGACCCGGGCTTAATTAGTGTAGAGGGCACTAATAGAGGCAGGGCTCTAATGAAAACTTACAATTTTGTGCAAAAAAATAATACCGGTAATGTAACCCTAGGAAAAATTTTTCGCTGTCACATGCCTGCCAGTCTGCAATAAAGCTGTGAATGTTTCGCTGACAGCTTTATAGCAGACCTGCAACGTTCATGCAATAAAGCCAGCAGACGTTATATCGATATATTGGTGCATCGATATCGGTTAAATTAGCCTAAGTCATTCATTTGAATGCGGTGTACAATTTTTTCCCCGGGCACAATTGGAGGCAGGGCTTTATTACTACTTTGTATAATTTTACCCGGGCTGTATTGGAGTGCAGGGAACAATTAGAGGCAGGGCTTTATTTGATGTTTTACAGTAAATACTATTAAGTACAATCGGGGAAAATGAATAAATACTGTAATGTTGAAAAACATTTATTCAGATTTATAAATGCAAAAGTGTAACATTTTATGAAAAAATAACCACCGATTAATAAAAAAAATTATGCTCACAATGCTTGTGTAGCTAGAATATATTTTAAAACACCCAAAACAATTTTTTTTTATTAATCTTGTAACACTAGAGTCGAGGAATAGCAAAAAAATGGGGTCCTCAGAAGACCCCAGCTTGGTAAGCAACGTTGACAATATGACCTTGGTATAATAAGGGTTAAATGGACGGTCCCTTACTATATAAACCCAATCCCGAATTATCATTTCGACAACAGTGTTAAAGTTGCAGCCTAAGCTCATATTCACCATTTCATTGCCAAACGTATCTTGTTGTAAGAGGTTGTAATGCATTTGTAAAGGCAGATCAGCAGATACTTTTTATAGTTGTATAAAAACCTATCATTTCACTGTCCTGTATTAAAATAACTACAGTACTCCCATAATTAGAATTTACACAAACGGTTTGGCTTAATTGAACGACAGGTGGCGCTTCCGGATATTGCAACAAACGCGGTTTATTATTTTATTTCATCAACTTCCGGTCTAAAAATTGAAATTGTGTCTGTGCGGTTGGTGGAACACGCAATTGCCACGTGATTTCACTTATACTGGCGTGCAAACAGCGTGTCCTAAATGTAAGGACATCCATATATGAACTAATAACTATGGAGCATCGGAAAAGCGCCAAAATATTTTCACAAAATATTTTCATTTATAGCCTTCATATAAGGGCAACGAGACTGGGTATAAAATCGCACATCTTATGCGGTTAAAGAATACACAATAGCATTATTTAATTAATTGTAGGTTTTTGTTGAAATCTCTTATAATTAGTAGCAATCTACAAAGTTCCTGAATCGCACATATCACAGGTCTACAATGAAATTTTGTCTTTGAAATATAGGGTGTTTCTTATGTTTTTAGTACGCTGAGTTCGAAAATGTTAAAATTTTCGCTGTACCGTGTAAGGATTTTTCGCAATTTGGAAATGAAAGTTTATAATATACACATAACATATAGTATAAAAGTTTAGCATCACTTTAATTCAAAAACATATTAGATCAAGGTACATGAAATTACTTATTAATCAAGAAATCATGTTTGTAAATTTATATTGTATTGTCAAAGATCTTTATAATACCTAATTTTCTTGCCCTTCCGAGAAGTAGTCCAGATGCGAGTTTAAAATGTGGAGATTCGAGCTCATTGAATGGCCCAATGCTTGGAGATTCTTCAATATGTTTTCAAATATGTTCTTGACGTTAGGATTATTTTAACCATTCTTCAGAATGGAAATTATGAGTTCTTGCGTAGTATAATAAGAGAAAGAATCCAGTGCGGAGTCATCATGAGGGCGTAAATACGTCAAGGACTCTGTCTCCTTATATACTTTGATCTTTTTGATTGCTAAGAAACTTAATGGCTTGAAGAACATTATTGGAAACATGTTGAAGAACAATACAAGCATTGGGCCGCTCAATGAGCTCGAATCTCCACATTTTAAACTCGTATCTGCATGGACTATGTACCCTATCTCACGGAAAATATTGGGGCCATGATGTAAGAACGGAGAGAGGTTTCATCAGGCTATAAGGAAATTTACAGTAGAAGAGGTATAAAGGACGATGAAATGTGAATACGATTGCTGGATCTTGCTGGGTGATGAACAAGGAAAAGAAAAAGTTAGAAATGAATTTAAGCTTTGAGGGCAAGAAAATTATAGGTATTATAAAGCTCTTTGACAATTATACAATAAAAATTTACAAACATGATTTCTTGAATAGTATATAATTTCACCTTGATCTCATGTGTTTTTGAATTAAAGTGATGCTAAACTTCTATATGTGATATGTGTATGTTATAAAGCTTCATTCCCAAATTGCAAAAAATTCTTACGTGATAGAGGGAAAATCTTAACATTTTCGAATTCAGCGTACTGAAAAACATAAGAAACAGCTAACATCGTGCAGAAAAAACAAAAAGTATCAATTTGTACAGGCCTGTGAATTATCCAAGTTGCATGCACTGTATATAGTTGCGTTTGATGCGGCTTTGCAACGCAGTGAACAAGGTATTTAAAATAGGCCTATCAGCAAATACCATTTCAACTCGCCCACGAACAGTTGACAAAAAGCATTAGGCGAAACCATTTTTTTACCTTTCCCCCCCCAAATAGCATGCGATTTTGAGATTTTTTCGTTTTTCTACACTGAAACCCAAATTTCTAACCATTATCAATAACGCATACCATATCCGAAAATAAGCCGATTTGGTCCATTAGAAATAAAGTCACGGGCGAAAGAATACTTCGCCAGATACTTTTTGGTGCAACTGTATTGAATACTTTATGAAAATGTCTATAATGAAATTATTTTTTGTAATTTTTAAATACTTCATTTCCATTCATGTACCTCGCATAATAGGGACATAAATTTAATATAGATCTATATATATAGCATATTGAATGAATTAATTCTTAACACAAATTTTAATTCCCAATTCTAGATTTCATTGAACAAAATTATTTGTTCAAAATGACTAAATCGGACTAAAGTATCTTAAAAAGTTGTAGCCATATATCTTCCTCATTCAGAATGATAAAGAATAAGGCACTAATATAAGGAGAGACTGGTGTTGTAATAGAATAAGTATATGGAAATTAACGTATAACAAAACCTCGAGGTTTTCTAGCTCTATAACACAAATTTTACATAGAATAAGGAAAATTTATGAATTAATGTTTAGTCAATAAAGAGCATATACAGTGAAAGGTGTTTGAGCCATCAGATTGCTGCTGTTTGCAGTCCATATCTGGTTAGTCGAAATATTGTATCAAAATTGAGCTTTTAACATTTGGGAGTAGGACAATATCAGCCAAAATCTTGTGCTAATGTATATTCATGACAATGTAATATAAATCCATATGTACAGACTTTTCTTGAGGAAAAAACAAAAGCTATATATTGATACCTACTTGTATCGATACTTAATAGTACAATAATAACAAATGGCGTTATTATATATGTATGCGCTTATAACAAGATTTTTTTCCTCATTATAGAATCGGTAAATACGAGCCATAATGGGACCGATTCCAGACAAAGAAATTTCCCAATGCCATCGGCCATACTTCAGAAAACAAGAGGCCCAAGCAGAAGACGGATCACATTTAAAACAATTTTTTTATTTAATGTATTGTTCAGCTGATTCAATAAATTTGCGTGGTGTCAACTCTATTTTGGTCCTGATGCCCCTAAAATTATTTGGTACTTTGGCTATATGCTTTAATGCTTATAATTCTATACTGGCCAGAAATCTTCAGCGCTAATTTCATACTGGCGTCCCTAAAACAGAAGTAACTCAGGTTTCCAGCATCAAATAAGAATCTTGGAATATATTAGGAGTATACAAAATTAAGATTCCATTTTACCTAATTTATCCCTAAAATTTAGGGCTTCTAGATCTAAAATAGAATTTAAATTTCGACTCGGGTATTTTCCCACTTTTTTATTCGTTTCATCACTTTTTCTAGCTCCGATACAATGTGTCCCGAACATAGAAAATCAGCACGTGCATTGATGCGCACTGGTGATACCTACAAGTGCCAATAGTGCATGGCATGAGCACAACAATTTAGCGATTGGACACAAATTATGACGAAAACTATGACCACCATGTGCCCTTCAATGGAAGTCCTTTGAAAGATGCCGATGTCTTTTTCTTCAAATACTAATTACAATATCTCCTGCGATATACACTGTTCCCAAAAAATCAAACACATTTTTATTTGTTAATAACTTCGCGAAAACTTCATAGAACTTCACTAAATTTGGTAACAAGAGTGAATTTGACATCTTAGTATAAAATTTCAGTTCATTCAATAAGTAAATGATAATTCCGAATTTTCATAAATTACAAATTTTGCTTAGTCCTTGCTACATATAGGCCTAAACATACTGTACAATGTGCGATGAAATCACATGAAATGGTAAGCATATACTATATCAGTATATATTAAGCAGGAAATCAAATGAAATTGCTACGTAATTAATTTTTATAATGCAGTAATTCATAATACTATTACTTATACCCCCTTGAAAAAGTTCTGCAGAAACCTGCAAGAACCTGCAAAATTTTTAGTGCAGAAATTTCTTTGCACATATTTCCTGCAGAAGTTCACCTTG
>WWPM01005705.1:0-11151 GCA_023279145.1 Glomeris maerens | reverse complement strand
CCCCCCATATAATTAGGTATGTATTTTTCTTAATGTTTTTGTACGATAATCTTTAAAATACATCTTGTTGTTTTTCACTTTAAAATTATTAACTATGCTTAAATATGAATCATAGTAAGGAAATTAATGTAATTTATATTCTATTATTCGAGTTCTCATGTACATTTTTTCAATTTTTATTTTAAAGTTGCAATTTTAATATTTCAAAACATAAAAGTTGTACATAATGATTTAAAGATACGTGCTGTCAAAACAATTTGTAATAGGTACATCAATAAAATACTAAATTAAATCATTAAAATTAAAACTTAACTCCTTCTCCACTTCCTTTTCTTCTTGGTCTTGATCATGCAGGGAACAGAATTACGTTGAAAATCTTTCATAGTGTGAGCTCACATTTTTCTGTACCATGCTCCCTACCTAATCACACGAGGTCACATTTGACTTGACCATGCTCCCTCCAAAAAGTGTGATGTCATTTTGCAATGTTCCCTAAGAGTTTCATTAATTTTAGATTTTTGGTGCCTATACATAGCTCGATAATTCCGCACAACAGTGCATGATACTGTATACATATAGGTACATATATACAAACATGCGTAGGCCTATAGTAGTATATTGAGTCAGAAACAAATGGTGTTCCCATGAAATTTCAAAATAAAATCTCACATGGTTTTATACTTGTCTAAAACAATTATACTGGCAGACGTCTGAAATTACTAAAAAATGTGATATTTTGTATTCTGGTTTTGCATGTTTGGGAATAATTTGCATGTTTTGTCATTTGTAAAAGCAATTTCTGCGAAATGATCAGCTATATAGTTTTCTGAGATGGACAGTAAGTTTCATTGAAAAACGCTTCTTTGTAAATACGCGTCGGATATTATATACTACAAATGAGTTATGAGATCCAGTCAGTATAGTGTATAGGTGGTACACACAAGACACATGGCAATTTGAGAAGGGCGCAGGCGCATTGTGATTCAGATATCAATCTGCAACGGGAGAGTGATCGATGAGCGCAAGTCAACCTCTGGATCGATCGATCCGATTGGTCACATGCAATCCAAACACGTTCATTTCTCGCTATTATTTGCTTTCGGAATTAGTGATATATTTGTGTGCGTATATGGCGACAGGGTCTCTGCATTGGACAATATTTTTGCCGGCTTTCTGCCTGTTTATGCAGCTATATGGCCCGTGGGGCAGCCATTTTGGGCCAAGCAGACGTGTCTCTATATCAATATATTGGGACAATATCGATATTTGTCGCCGATTGATTTATGGATTTATGGAGTTGGTGTTTCGGTTTATGGAGTGTTGCAATCAGATGAGGACACAGTTACGGCCCAACGGTGACATGGGCCGTGTTGACGCGGTTTCAGCGACACTTTCATCCGGGTCCCAGAGCGCCATAAAGTGTCATGACGTCACGCGTGACGCCGCCACGCACGTACGCCGTGGCTTTACGTGTCGTCATTTTTTTGAATCCCTTTTTCCTTCGTCACGTGTTTAATGACGGCTGCATGTTAATTACGGTTTTACGAGTGCGCATGCGCTCATTAAGGCGCGGTCGAACCATAAAACGAAAGCGACATCTAGCGGTAGCTGGTGTTATGATCGATATAATTCGCCCGTTTTTATGTGTGTAACATGCAATGAAGATGGCTACAATAATGTATCTTCATAAGTTAGTCCAGCGGCCAGGGTCATTTACATCAGAAACATTAAATTTGATAAAATGCAGTGAAAGGAAATGTATTTATTATCCTGCGCATTAAAAGCCCTAGCAATAATGCGCTATTTTATACAGAATTAAAATTAAACCGTTTTTCAGCGAAACTTCACCTGGTAGAATTCGATTGTTCTAGCTGTAGAACAACCAGGATTATTAATTCCAGGATCGTCTTAAACGTTCATAATGTTTTCTTTGGAAGGAATGTATAGCCTACACAGGGTGATACAAAAGTCTGAAATCTTTTTTTACCGTCATGTGAGTAGATGAATAACGGAAATTAAAAATGTGCTGTCACGTGGCCATACGGAGACATCTAATTTGAATTACACTGTATGTTTATCATATTGTTCTGCATTCCGCACCTCGGAATTCGTTTTCCAAAATACGAAGCACCTGTGGGATCACTTTTCTAAAATACCCCAATTTTTCTATTCATCTTTTCTAAACCCATTTCCGCTTACCCCAGTGTCCTAACTAATCCAGGTCACCCACACAATTGAATCTCTACAGGGTTAGGCGTAAGTAACGCCTGATTGATATTTACAGTCAAAGGCGGTTAACGTGGCCGCCAAGGCCAGAATGACCTACAACCGATCAAAGGCAGTGTTTTGCATGTTGGAAGCTCCACTTAGCGCGGCAGAAAGTCGGTTAACGTGGCCACAAAACCACATTATACTATGTAAATTGCGGGCGGGCCAACATTCTGCACACAGCAGCTATTAGAAATGTTAGAAGTTTTGCACAAAATAGCGACTGATTGTTTGCCATGTGCAATTTCATCTCTCTGGCAAGTAGGTTCCATAATTAGATGCAACCTATGGCGCACCAAGAGCACTCATGTGTTGTCTTTTAGAACCTGGTTGTGGGTATGGATTATTGCAAATTTGTTTACGAGTAACCCACATTGTCAATGACTAGTATTTCTTCATCTTGATAAGCTTTTAAAAATGGATAACGAATATTCCGATGTGATAAAATATCCATGTACCGATAAAACGATGATAAAGCAATCGATGTTCGCAATATTTTTAATCAAAAAGTTTCACTTCGCTTAACCTGGCCAGCCGTTTTACGTGGCCAAATCAGGTAGGACGGATGTGGCCACGTTAACCGGCTTTGATTGTACTTGCAAACGGTGATACGATATAGGAAGTTGAATGTGAAGAGGTAAAGTGATTAGCAGTATTGGTCGCTTTTGGGACATCAGCCGAAAGTGACCTTTGGCAAGAGCGTCAAGGTCAGCACATGTATCTCCAGTGTATCTCACTGGCTGAAGCGGCAGAAACAATTACATGCTATGTAGGGAAGCTAGATGAGCAGCAAAGCCTGCATACTGTAGCTTGATACATTAGCACACGAGCGTTCATGTGCAATTAAATGCAGGCTTTGCTGCTCATCTAGCTTCCCTACATAGCATGTTGCTGTCCCTTCAGTTTGCGAGGTCCACTGGAGATACATACGTGCTGACCTTGACACTCTTGTCCAAGGTGACTTCCGGCTGATGTATCAAAAACGCCCAATACTGTTGATCACTTTACCTCTTTACATTTAACTTCCTATCTATCGCCGTTTGCAAGTAAATCTCAATCAGGTGTTACTTACGCCTCACCCTGTATAATTCGAGCCCAGATATGTAGGTCGAAATTTATGATTTTTATTTTTCGCTCCTATATACATACTATAGCTTATAACGATATTCTGTTTGGCGTTTGTATGACTTAAATGTCTAAACAAGTGTTTAATTTTAGATAAATTAAAAACTGTTGTTCAGGCTTTATATATACGTACACTTCGATCATTTATTTACAAGTTCAGTTGTAGGTTTATGTGATTATTCAATAAAAGATAAGAGAATATTCGTGTATAGATACGTACTCTATATGCACGCCTCTTATAAATGCAAAAGGAATATTTTGTTCAACGCACGTGCTGTATACTATTTTATATTGTTTCTTTTGGGTACTAGACTATATGTGCCAGAATTGTTTGTCAATAAGACTTGTTGCATGTTTCTGCAACTTAAACAATGGGAATAAAAAGTAAATGGAAATAGGAATGGAACTGGCGTGATGTGCGTGCGCAGCGCGGATGCGCGCAAATAAAAATGAACAGCACGGCACGGATGCATGCGCATGCGCATGGCGGAAGCCGCGGGCGGAGGTTTACAACGCGGTTGTAAAAGTTGCCAGCAACCATCAAGGCCTCTCGCAACAACAAAAAGGGCGCTGCATGCATTTTGCCATCTACGAACGCCGCCGCCAAATGCAATTACAACCTCCTATTACTATATAAGGCACGCTGGGTGCGTGCTTCACTTTTGCATTTTGTCTAGCCTCCTCTGGCCAGGCCACTGGTCCGTCACGTGACTTTTTGGCCAGCGGTGCATCATGTTTTACCCAATTGCTCGCTTCACTCTCTAATGTAAAATGCAACAGGAGAAAACAGTTGGCCAATAGAAGAAATTCACCGCATTTTTTTACTCTATATATGCCCCACCCTCCACTCTAATTTTGTATTCACACATACATAAATTATGTATAGCTGCATGATTTTGCGACCACGCAAGGAGATACTCTCTCTGCACCTAGGTGATACATGTCAATGCTCAGTTTATTGCGGATTCGAAGTTCGGTTCATTTATGATAACCCAAGCAACAGAAATTGAACAAAATCTTCAAATTGTTACGCAAAGGGTTGCATGCGAAATATAATTAATAACTATAGATTTGTTGACTTTTCCAATTTTAGACAATGATTGGTATTATTTTTGTGCAATATGGAGATGGATATTCTCAACCCAAGTTGACAATTCCTGATTGGCTGCCACTTTGACAATATCGATGCATGTCATTGTGTCTTCATCAAAGAAAGTATACTTCTTATAATTTTATTTTGGCAATATGCTTCAATTTAAAATAAACGTTCACATATTCAGTCCCTCTATTCAACAAGTTTATTTCGTTTTTGTCAAGTAATGGAACGAAATCGATCAAAATAGTGAAACAACCGGTAGTAGCGTTGTGAGGGAGAATATATTTTTGCACCAAATATCATACGACGTTTCTTGTCAGTGAATGTATTCTTGAGTTGAGAGCAACCTGCAAATTCGAACTCGTGAAGTACAGTTCAGATTTTTGCTAATATGAAGCCTATTTGATTTATATATATACTAATGATTGATATAATATATCAACGATAATTTTTGTGATTTATTCCTGTTGGATCTGACACTCTAATTTGAAATCGTGTTTCGTTCATTATATAGGTGCTGAACATGTTTTAGGTATATGCATGGTTCGAAAGTCGTAGATCTATCAAATGAATACGTATACTGTATGAATTAAGTTGATACAGCTGTAGTTCACAATGGATCAGAACCAGCTTGCTATTACTATACGCTATGCGGCAGGAGGTAAAACTGTCATTAGTTGTGTCGCCATCAGACAGACTCCGAGCAAATGACCAAAAACCATTTTCAGTTTTGTGGTATGGATTTTCTGATATTTAGAGACTGACGATTATACTAGCTCTGCTAAAGTTATTATACAAATGACATAACAAAAAAACCTGATTATACAGGGTCTTTCTTTTAAGACGCAACAATGGACAACGAGATTTGCCCAGTTTGCAGTTTTCCCAACATGGCCCCGCACACGCAATTGAACAAATCGAGGGCGCCGTGGTATAGTGCATGGCCTAACTGATTAACAAATCCAATAGGAGTAAGCTCAGTATACCATGGCACCCTCGAAATTATCGTTAGAAATGGGGGGGGGGATATTATTGGATTTTATTGCCCACGTAATAATAGCATGTGAGTGGCCTTCATCTCGCGAGTGGAAGTGATAAACACTGTTTTCTTGAGATGAAACAACATGGAAAGAAATTTCTCTAGCCTAAATGAATCCCAATGTCATACTGTTTGTGTTCAAAATGACCGCCGTTATTCGTCAAACAGTGGTACAGCCGGTCTGCAAAAGCTGCTCGGACATTTGTAAAGGTGGGCACATACCATCGCTCTAACCCGCCAAACGGCCTGGCGCCGCGCCAAAAAGCGATCGTAAATGGCGAAACCTGACGCGCTTGGAGTGGCGCGAGCGGCAGGTCGAATATTCAATCGGTCGAATATTCGTCGAGCCGCGCCGTTTATCGCCGGCGCGGGCGATTTGCGAACGGGAAAACCCGGCGTGGAGCAGGGGCGGAATCAATGGGAATCTCGCGTATTTGGGGGGGAGTGGGCACGTAGCGTGGGGGAGGCGTGGTCTACCAGGCGTGGGATTGGGCAAAAATGTGCAGGCGTGGCGCAGCACGCATGTGATTGGCCAGAAAAATGGAGCCGCGCGGCGCGGTCGCATGTGGCAAACAAAAATGGCTGGGCGAAAAATGGAATGGTGCGGCGCGGCGCGGATCGCTTTGGATAGATGGTATGTGCCCACCTTAAAGGTCCGTTTACACGGGGACATTTTTCTGACGCCATAATAATGCGCCAGATTTCACATGAAACCTTGCATCTGGAAAAATTTTCTTGCCCGGTTTACACGAGGCAATTTTTCAAGCATTTATCAACCAATCACGGTGGGGGGTTATATCTCCTCCAATAGGAATGACCCATTGAAATTTCACAAAATGGACGACTTATTAATCGAAACGGCGGACGCATCAATTATTTTTAACACAACTACTACGACCCTCAGCAAAGTGCCTAGGCCAAAAAAAACATTTGATGGTGCAAAACAATTAATTTTTAATATCCCTAAAGTACTGGTTTTCCGTGAAAAAGCTTGAAAATGTGCAGAGTGTGTCTGTAAAACCATCGATCGATCGCTGATTTGGCTGCCATTTTATTTTCGCTTTGGGCAACGCCCACAATTGCTACGTCACAGGCAAGTTCAAGCCGATTGGTGGAAAATAGAACACGTTCAATTTTTCTGGCAGGGCTTGCTCAATGCTTGCGCCACAGTTGTAGGCAAGAATTATTGGACAATTTAGCGGTTTACACGGAGCTATATTCCTGGAGGCAAGAAAACTTTTCTGGCAGGCAAGAAAAATGTCCCCGTGTAAACGGACCTTAAGAGTGTCAGGTGTAATTCGGCGACATTCGGCAATTATGCGGTAATGTAATTCATCAATAGAAATGCAGTGGTGCCATGTTGGGAAAATTGCAAACTGGGCAAATCTCGTTGTCCATTGTTGCGTCTTAAAAGAAAGACCCTGTATGTATACTAAGTTTATAATGCCAAAAGTTTCATTGCTGTATACAGGGTATACGTGAGACAAAAGGATCTTGCCCGTTTGTACAATAACGCTCATGATTCTGCCCCTTCACATATTTCCTGCAGTACCCATCTATGAGGCAAATGCAGTGGAACGGATGTCAGGAAGAAAATGTGCTAAGGGGGCAGCAACAAAAAACAATCTGACAACGTGGGCATATCTGCTGCTGTTTGTTGCCCGATTCCAGATCTGTTTTCGCTAAAATGTTCAGAATATTGTTGATAGCATTTCCTAAATTCCGATTATACTTGGCAAAGCTAACAAACTTATTTTTTGAATGATATTGAAAGCGGGCATGAAGGCAACATTTAAGGTCATAAATAAATGTCCCCCAGTGTGTAGTCCAACTTTTCTCATACTCATAACTCGCGCTGTCAATATGTATTTCCAAGCAGGCAATACTTTTGCCACATCCTGCATATCCGCTTTGTTGATTGCTTGATGACCATCCACGCACACATAATTAACTTTCGTAAGATTATTCAGTTTGACCCAAACTGTTGTTTCTTGTGTGATAACTGTTTATATGAGATAGGCCTCGAATTCAAAACTATTTTTAATGTATAGTTCAGCAGCCGAACTTACCCCGCAAATTTCTAGTTTGCATATTTTCACGGCGTGCATTGCGGTTATAATATTTTATTTGCGGAATTAGTTAGATTTATCCATGTAGGAATTAAAACTTAGGGTATAAAAGCCTATATCCTAAATTTACTTTACAAAACATGCGAGTTTTATATTTGGTATATGAAAAATAATTCTGAATCTTTTGTCGCATTTAGCCCCGTTTCTCAGCATATACTGGCTTGAAATAATCGTCTATATCATATATACTTGGTGCACTTGACACCCACTTCTCCTTGATATATGGAACTTCATCCCCAGCACAGCTGTAGACATAATGTAAAATTTTCATCCCCATATTCAGTTCAATAGACATTTATAGTGTATATGACACCTGTATTTATACTGCACATGGAGGAGCAATACACGGCGCAGTTACTTCAATTTCGAATGGATTACTTTCAAATTTTCTCGCTCTAATAATTTACGGCACAATATAATTGTCAAGAGCTGCAAGCTATATTGTATGTATACTGCACTGCTTTAAAAACCATATTACAATCGCTTATCATATTATACATTATGACGATTAATTACGCAGAGCGTGATTACAATTTCGTTATAACCAAAATGACAAGCTTAAACATGGTTTATGCAAGCGCGAGATAAAAAAAAATCATCTAATTGTAACAGGGGTAAAAATTCAATTTCAGTTGCCGGGGTTGGAGAACAGCATGTTTGAAAGTCACATGATAGTCTTTTAAAATGGAATTCATAATTACAGTGTAATCTTATGAAATGAACCCAGCTTTTTATCGAAATAATGTTTAAAGTGACGCCACTTTCTATGCCTATATCGATAAAAACGCAACGCTATACAAATCATGCGAAATTATGACTACCGTATGTAACAAACAATTACATGTTTCTAAACCAAATATGGGCATGCAAATATGATCAAGCTAAAACGGTTTACAATAACAATTAACAAGGTTGCAGGAAGTGTTTTGTAAATACATCGCTTCTGATAGAGAATTGTGTATATAGTTTTTGCATTTCCCATTCTTAATGCTTCAATTGATAGCAAACTAACTTGTGAAAATGGCACTATACAGTATACGTAATTCTTGCACCCATGCACAATGATACCGTCTCCAGCAGATAGGGTTGTTATCAATTTTCACTGCAAAGCTTGACTACTACATATTGTACGTATGGACCTTTCAATTTGGAGCATGTGTATAGTACTAGGACCTTTTCCGAATTTCTAGTCATCTAATTAACTATATACCTAAGTACCTTAGTACCTTACTCTTTGCAAAGAATGAGAGACTCTGGCGCACAGTCCTAAAATGTGCAGTTTGACCTACAATTTATGTCGCTTCCCCCCCCCCCCTAGGTTTTTAATTACATTTGAAGTCATGTCCTGGTCCATTTCGGCATAATAACAAATGTGCTAGGATATTTGACTCTGCAGTGACGTCACATGCAAGCGTGATATGACGAATGACTTCGGGTGGAGGGCTTCTCTGTGACAAACACCCCCAAAGAGCCGTAAGCTTGGGGTCGGTGCTATCGGTCCCAAACGGCTCGTAAACGCATTTACACGGCCTTCGTATAATAACGAAGGAGGAGGAGGGTGTCACGTTGCTCGATCTCCAAAAGGAAGGAAAAAGAGGTTGATCGGCGGAAGTGATCGGTTGTAATTAGTAGTTGGCAAGCGGGAGAAGCCGCATTTCGACACGCGGGGACAGTGGTTAATTAAATGACACTTGTCGTCTCACCAAGACGTTATATACAAGGTATAACGTCTTTATTTATACACAATTAACACTCACCATAAAAACGAGTGCAGTCTCGAGTCTCGACCGTGTTACGCTGTCAACAAACATGGCCGCAGTTTTTGTATTTGTGTGTGCGCGCACTATAAAAGTGTAACCTGAGTCCAGTCAGTGGCTTTACGCATGTAAAATATTTGTTGGGTGAGGGGAAGGGAAAGGAATAGGGAGACCAATTAGCGTGTCATGCAAATTACGTTTCTTTTTTCGCCTGGATGTGATGCGTGTGCCTAGTTGTGCCTTTCAACGGGCACCAATAAAAGTCACATGACCGACCGCCTGGTTTTATTTATAACGGCGGCCACTTTTCTTTCTCTTTTCTTGCTTTACGGCAGCAGCCAATAAAATGGACGCCATCTTTGTCTGTGCTAATTTTTTAAAAAATTTCTTTGCAGATAGAATCGTGGTCAGCCCGAGATGGACTGTGCAATAGCTCCTTCTTCAGGGGGCAGAAGATGGCGATGTAAGATTAAGGTAAGGTGGGTGCATGTGCGTGGGATGGTACAACTTGCCCCTAAATATCCCTCGGAAATCCCCCCCTCCACCTTGGCCCTTATGAAATGGGATCTGTATGCTGAATTGCCTGCGGCGCCGCATCGATTGGATGGTGGCTGGAGCGCCATTCGTTTCTTGGTCCTCTCTGCCATCTTAGACATGTATTATGATGATGCACCGCAAAGGGCCAACTGGCAGTAAATGGCGCTCAGGTGCCTTTGTTTGTCGCTGCAAACTCGTTTGTTGTCGGACGGTGCAAAAAGGCAGGGAAAGGGCAAGGGGCCTTGCGCCAGCTCCCTGCATGCATCTATCGTTGCACTATAGCTATAATAAAATAGTCCTAGTCTCAGCATGCAATACACCTGCCCAGGTCCCCCTTGAGTTTTTATAGGGGCCATAAAGTGGTTCCTCCCTCACAATTTGCTTCATTACTTTACTTAGACCATGCGCCCCAACAGATATAGGGCCAGTCATGAACGGGAGCTAACCTCCAGTGACCCGTTCGCTAATATAGCAGATGGTTAATTATATCTGTGCTCACACCCAAAACGGGAAATCGTTCAAGGTTTTGTTTGCATATATAATTTCGACATTTATTCTGTCTTATTTACCAATTTTGCTGATAAATATTTTATTCTGGTTTATTTTTAAACTTCAATAAAACTAGGAGAGCTCTGTCAACCAGTGCATGTACTGGTTAAACATATATCGATGTTAGAAATAATTATTATTGTTTGGATAAAATTACAACACATTCTCCAATTAAATATACAAAGTACATTTGTTTACAAAACGCCAAAAGGAAATTTAAGTAGTGTAGGTATTTTTAAACTATATAGCGCTAGCAATATTTAAGCCTAACATATACTTGCTCCAGACTTAATTACATTTTTGACAATATATGGCCATAGGATTATGTTCTGTGATTTCATGTTAGCACTTGGATGTACATACCGTAAATTCTCTATTAAACGCCTAGGCGGCTATTTGAATTTACAGAACATTGCCCATGCGTTTGCTATGAGAGCGGCGTTTATTTGAGATAGGCGTTTATTAGAGAATTTATTACTGTATACATAATATCATGGAGTATCAATATAAGGTTTTGGAATTGTTTTCTCTAAAACTATAGTAGTACATGCTCGTATATGCATGCAGAGAAAACCAGAATGTTTTATGGATTGCTGTGCACGGATATATGTTTCCATGTTTTTCAAATTTAACTGAAAACTGTTTTTTTTT
>WWPM01005698.1:0-14305 GCA_023279145.1 Glomeris maerens | reverse complement strand
TCACAAGGAATTTCTTTCTCATGGCAAATCAGTGACTGCCGAATTCTACACTGACGTCCTCGATCGTCTATTGAAGCGCATTCGTCGGGTCCGTCCGCAGTTCACTGAACCGGGATCTTGGTTTCTTCTTCACGATAACGCAAGGCCTCACGTCGCTGCTAAGGTCAAGCAATTCCTGGCACAGAAACAGATTCCCGAACTTTACCACCCTTCGTATTTCCCTGACCTGTCACCTCCGGACTACTTTCTGTTTCCTCATTTGAAATCTTCAATGAAAGGACACAGATTTCTGGACATCCCGGATATTCAAGCTGCTGTGACAAGGCAGCTCCGAAGAGAACCGAAAGAGAACTTCTCACAAGCCCTGCAACAGTTGTACACACGTTGTCAAAAGAGCATTGTGGCCCAGGGGGCCTACTTTGAAGGACAGTAAATTGTTTTTCCTGCAATACTTCTCCATGTGCCTTTTTTCGAGTCATTCACCGAATTTTCCGGTCTCACCTTGTATGTCGTTTTCACATAAACGAAATTCCCACAGTTCGAATGAAGTCTCAAATGTTCTGCAGTCACGTCAAAATTGCAGGCCTGTTTGCGTTTCAGCACAGCGCCAATGGAAACGTATGGTTTTGTGGACATCACAATTAAATGATGAACATGTGGACTGGTTTGAAGATGAAGATTTGGAGGGTGCAGAAATGGAAGTGGAATCCACCAAGAATGATCATTCAACAGTTTCTATTGTTGACATTCACCAACACATGAAGAGAATCTGGGAAAATGACAATTTGTTTGGTTTGGTAATTTTGTCTTAATTTAAACTTGTAAACACATTATTCTACTTCGATTCTGCTGCAAACGTATTATATAAAGATTCTTGCACGGTTCTTATTTTTCATACATTAAAATATGTTTGGTTGAATGACATGACTGGTGGGGGTGGGTGGGTCCTACTGGAAGTGACAGGAAAATGACAAGTGTGAGTGGGTGCCTTCAAAAATGCCGATTTTTGGGCGTCGTCATTAAAGTACAGCGCCTGAGCCTAAAAATCCCAAGTAGCATTCTGATTCAGAATATACTAGTAACTAATCTTTATTCCGTCAGAGCAAACAAATGTTACAATAAGTTTGTAGATCTGATATTCTAACTAATAACGTCTAGAAACGCCATAATAAACGTTAGAATATGTGTTAAACCGTTAAATACGTGAATCACATGTTAGCTCCATATTTCACCACTTATGGTGGCACCACTGTACTGCCGTCGTTCGAGCGTTCTCCGCCAATGTAAAATGGCGAAGGACTTGGCAATAAGTCAGGGGATTATTGTGCCTATCGCCCCAAGGCAGATTTAGAATAGCCCTGATGGCGCTGCTGTCATTCCCATAGGGCACCATAAAAAAAGCTCACTGGTCCAAAACTGCATTCCATTGCTAATCCTTTAGGCCCATCCCACTCTGTTGTTATATCTCATATAAATAGAGGCCTGCTGATACTGTAACATCAGTTGAGTTGCCTCTTACAGCACTCACAGGCTTCTTAGTGCCCACAATTCCAGGTTAGGTTATTCACTGCGAATAAAACAATATACGCAAATTAGGTTGTGTTTAATTGGTTTTACTATGTCTACTACTTCGGCCGCAACACGTCACTCTAGGTCAACTCTAGGTACAAGACTAGTTTCAATGAGCAGACCGTGGCAACCTTTAGGGCGACATCCAGTATTTAGGTAGCACCAGAAAGACTACGTCCGAGGTCTACACTAGGTCACAAGGATACAACAAAGCCAGCAATCTAGGTATCACGCTGACCACACACACCAAGGAAGTAAGCCAAAGCAAGCCTGTGTAAAACTCACTCCCCGGATGCCGCAACAAAAGGACATTTAGGGTCCTCGCCGTACCCTGTAGAAGCTGTATGAACTCATCGCCATCTAGGTCCAGGACCGCCGCAACCAGTCGTCCCGATAGCCACAGCCTACATCTAGACTCGCCCAGCCATCGCAGGTCGCTGCTGAAGGGAGCAGCGCAGCCTGTCCGTCTGACCGTACACACCACTCGGGAGGAAGTCCCTCGACTACGAGAAAAAAATATTGCGCACCCACACAGGAAGTCATCAACTTAGGTCGATTTCACTGTAAGAGAGCCGGGAGACGACGCACAACTCCTTTGACAAAGGGATAATAAAGTCTCTTAAAGCGCGGTACAGACTCCGTTTGGTTGAGAGAATCATACTTAGCACTGACTTAAAGCGGGAAACAAATATTTATATTCGTATGGCCTTCGACATGCTGCACGGTTCCTGACTGGATTTACCAGCACACACAATCATCAACTGCTTCACCAAAGCTGACATGGGCTGTTCCTTGTGTAACACTGAAACCACCTATGATGGTAATGACGATAATGACATGGGACTGTGGCCGGGAATGCATTTGTCTGGCGAAATAGCTTTCACCATGTTTGTGGACATTGAGGAAGATCTAGAGACCAAACAGTTATTGGGAGACTCAGATATCATTGAAACCATTGTACCTGAATGCAGTACAGAAAATACGCTGAATGAATCTAGCGATGATGAACATGCAGATGGAACTTGTGAACCTCTGGTGTCTAATGTTTGTGTTATGGACTGTTTGCAAACTGTCAGGTGATTTTTGCAAGAAAATGAAAGTCCAATTCCAGATGAACTGCACGAGTATGTTAGTAAGCTGGAATCGGGTGTGATAAATCTAACTGTGGGGAAGACCGTTCAGAAGAAAATTACAGAATATATGTTGACACAATAACATGTTTTAAATACAGTGACATATGTACAGTAGTCCGCATTATCCGCGGAGGTCGAGGCTCTGCCTTCCGCAGATAATCAAAAATACGGATAAAACGGAGCATCGTAAAAAAATATTTTACAATTTACACACTGTACGTGCTATGTACGTACGTGTAATGCCGAGTGCAGGTTTTCTAATATATTGTAAGCAGTGAGTGTAAATCGAACTGAACTGAATTCTGCATGAGTCATCGTCTGCAACTGAACCGAACTCTGCCTGAGTTATCGTCTTCAACAGAACCTCACTCTCTGCATGAATCATCGTCTGCAACCGAACCCCGTGACTCAACGGCTGCAACCGAACCCCTGTGACTCATCAGCTACAACCAAACCCCGTGACTCATCGGCTGCAACCAAATCCCGTGACTCATCAGCAGCAACTGAACTCCAACTCGTACCGAACCCTCTTTATGAGTCATCAGCTGCAACCGAACTCCAACTCATGCCGAACCCTCCTTATGAGTCATCGGCTGCAATGAAAAGAGTATAAAAAGGGGAGACACAACAGAGAAAAGTTAGTCAGGAAGAAGACCAGCAGCATTTAAAACTGTTCAGTCTCGTAGTTTCCAGTGTACCAGTTAAAATAAATGGATTATTGTTGACCAGATTGAGCATTATTTATATTGTGACGATGACCACAACAGTGTGTATGTATTATGTATGTACTATACATAAAAACGAATTTACATTATGCCTCTGCTGTCTAAAGAGCAACTGAATCTTTATTGGGTATGGCAAAACAGTGACGGTCACCCAAAGTTTGGTTTTTCCGAGCGGCTTATCCGGAGCCCTCGGTTGTGACATGCACTGCGGTTAACACAGAGCATCGAATAACAGGGACTCTACTGTACTGTAAAATATTGTAAACAACCTGTAACCTACTGTACAGTGCAGTATCATTTTATTTCTAGCCTGCCATCGGCCCTCAAGGGGGGGGGGGTGTTACAAATTTGTCATACAGCAGATTTTGTCCTTCTCTTCCATTCCAGTCCATCTTGAAGGAACAAGAGGGAAGTTACTAATAACAGGAGACTTTAACGCCAGAATTGGTGCAGAGGGAGGAGGGATATCTAGTGATGGGGAAACTTGGATAAGGCACTCAAAAGATAAGGGATGGAATTGGGAAGGTAAGCACATGGTGGAGTGGATAGAAGACCATGGCCTAGAGATATTAAATGGAGGAGAAGTGGACACTAGTTATGGGAACTGGACATATGTTGGACATAAGGGAAATACGGTAATTGATTATGGCATAGTGAACTGGGAAGCAAGAGGTGAGCTAGATGAATTTAGAGTGGGGGAAAGTATAAGTTCAGATCATCAACCAATAATAGTCCAATTGAGGGAGCAGAGTAAGATAGGCAACGAGGAGACTGAATTGCTGTCAGGGGTTAAGAAATATGAGTGGTCAGAAGCCGGAATATTAAAATACCATGATGGATTGTTGATTAAAAAATCAAATGCAGGTATAGAAACTGTGGAGGCTTTGTGGGCAAATATAAAAGAAAGTGTGGACAATGCGAGAAAGAGGGAGAGCTGGACAAGGAAAGCAAGAGTGGTTCAGAACTGGAAGGGAAAATGGTGGGATGACGATTGTTGGAATCTGAGACTAATGGTGAGAAAGGATCTCAGGCAGGTGAAAAAAGCAAATACTGAGGCAGAACAGAACCTGTGGAGAAACAGATACTGTTCTAGAAAAAGGGAATATAGGAATTTATGTAGGCTTAAGAAAAAATTAGAACAAGAGCAATGGTTAGAGCGAGTAAATAAATTGGGTTGTGGGAAGGACTTCTGGAAAGTAATTAAGCAGGCGGGTGGAAGGAAAACGGGATATATGCTGGCTGGTATTGAAGGGCACCAGTGGGAGGTCCATTTTAAAGAATTACTAGGAGCAGATGAAAAACAAGAGGGAATGAAGTGAAGGCAGAAGTAGGTAATGATTACGGTCCGATAATATCAAGGGAAGAAGTCGAAAATGCAGTCCGCAGTTTAAGCAAAGAAAAGGCTGGTGGGTGTGATAACCTAGAAAATGAAGTGTGGATATATGCTCCAAAGGAATTAAAGGAGGAACTGACAAAGCTATTTAATCGGGTATGGAAGTCAGGAAAAATGCCTGTTGATTGGCGAAAGGCAATTATAAGCCCAATTTATAAAGGAGGGGATAGGAAAGAGCCAAAAAACTATAGAGGCATCTCTTTGTTATCTTCAGCCTATAAATTATATGTTCTAGTACTAAATCAGAGAGTAGTTAAATATGTAGAGGGCAAGGGTCTATTGCAGGAATGGCAGTCGGGGTTTAGGGCTGGTCGTGGTACAATTGACTGTATTTATATTCTAAATACACTCATTGAGAAGGAGTTAAGTAAAAGAGGTGGAAAGGTTATGGCGTTTTTTGTAGATTTAAAAGCGGCCTTCGATTCACTTGATAGATCGGAACTATTAAAAGAACTGATGAGAATAGGAATAGGATGTGGACTAATGAAAAGTATAGCCATGATATATGAGAAAACAATTAATTAATCAAGTAAGAGGCAAGAATGGTTTGTCGGAAGAATTCATGACATATAAGGGCGTTAGACAAGGTTGCCCGCTCAGCCCGATTCTATTTAACCTGTATATAGGCGGACTTGGCAACTGGCTGAGAAATAACCAAGAAGGAGGGGTGATAGTAAGGAAAATTAAAATTTATATGTTGGCATATGCTGACGACTAGTGGCTAGAATGGCGGAAGAACTTCAAAATATGATTAACTGCTTAAGAAAATATTTAACGAATAAAAATTAATACTAAATGTAGCAAAATCTAAAACTATGGTTTTTAAAAAAGGGGGAAGAGCAGCAAAAAATGAACAATGGAGATGGGGCACTGAAGAAATTGAGAAGACTAATTCCTTTAAATATTTGGGCTACATGCTACAACGAAATAATGGGAGGGAAGCCCACCTGCACATGTTAAAGACTAGGGCGGAAACGGCAATGCGAAGAATATGGGGGGTAGGGGAGAGGCATCTTTCGGGAGACTATAGGCTGAGAATGAAGTTATATGATGTTATGGTAAACTCAATACAGGTATATGGGGTAGAGGTGTGGGGTTGGGTGCATTGGAAGGGTATGGATGGGATGAGAGCCAAGTACATAAAATGGGTGCTTGGATAGAGATGGAATACCCCTAATTATTTGGTTTTTGCAGAGTCAGGGGAACAAAAAGACTGGCAGATGGCAATCTCAAGAGCCTATAAATATGAGGCAAAGGTACTAGCTTTAGATGAAGGCCGCTGGATTAAGGAATGTGTGAAATGGAGAAGAGGGAGGAAAGTAAACGCGGTGAAAGAGAAATGGAGGTTTGAGAAACAAGAAGTGTTAAAAGAGTTAGGGTTAACAGAATTAGAATTGGATAGACTGGAAAGTGGGGGGTATAGTATATCAAGGGAACTAGAACGCCGTATTACAGATAAAAATTGGCAAGGGAGGGATGAAAAGATCAGGTGCTCTCAATTTAACCCGTTGTACAAACACATAAAACCAAATGGGAATATAGCACGATACCTGGTAAGAAATAAATTTGATATTAAAAGGTTGAGATTGCTTGCAAGTTTTCGGGTAGGGTCAATCGCAAAAGCCTCGAATTATTGGAGGGGAGAAAAAGAAATAGTGCGCAGATTATGCGAGAGGGAAAAAGAAACGTTGCAACATCTATTAGAAGTGCACGCTGGAGGGAATAAAGAGTGGTTAAAATTGGTGGAGGAGGGCAGGATAGAAGTTAATGAATTGGCGAACTCGTGTAAGAGACTGGATATACTGGAAAGGCAATAGGCAAAGTGATAATGTAGCTGGGATTGGTGTGGATGCGACTGGATTGATGGGGGTTAAATATAGGGACACGATTAGAAGGTGGAGGGAAATTAAACTAGATTGCTGGGACTAAGATAACAGAAATTAAGATGCATAGCGTATAGTAATGTATCATAGCGCGGAGAACGGACGGTATAAGTTGTACTAGTCATAAGAGCGCGGTGATTTGTAGCGGTAAAGGTTTATTAATATTGCACTGTGTATGTAACCTCTTCTTATCCTCCAAGCGAGGTCAGAATAAAGGTATTATTAACAACCATGTACTTACAGGGATTGGTCATCTTCCCTGCAATACACGCTCCGAGTGAAACACCCAAAACTGTTGAATTTGCAGCCGCTTCTCTTCTGCTCCTTTTCACTAGAAAGTTGCTGTGTTGTACTAATGTCAATGCCCTTTTTAACGTGCAAATTTGAACTTTTGTTCGAGCTATAGTATTTAAAAAGTTAGTTTTCGGATGACCTTGAAGGCAATTGTAGAGGTCACATATTTCATCACGAGTGGATAGAGCATTCCTGACTTACTGTCACTGCATAGTCAAATATTTTTATTTGCAGAAATGTGGGAGTTTTTGAGGGTGCAAAGGACTTTACACTTACCCTGTATATGTAAATACAGAGTGTAACAAAATTATGTGTACAAACTTGCAGGGCTTAATTACAACATGCATGAAAATAAGACATGATCCCATGTCCCCAAACGCTTAGATTTTTAAGTAGCACCTACATAAAATGTGACATTCATAATTAATGCTCCCCACATCTTTCCATTGATCATTTATTAAGGACACAGTTATCATATTGAAATGTATTTGAAACAACTGTTTGAATAATAAAAACCTGGCAAATGCTTCTTCGTCCCTTCTTCTGAAATTCCAAAAAAATTTTTGAAGTTGCATCAATAGACACACTTGAAAAATTGCGTCAATCAAGACCGAATCACATATCAAATTTCTTCACATGTGTAAAAACATGCCAAGTAACCCCGAATTTTATAAAGATTTACTCAGGACTGAAAACACCGGCTGCATTGTGGGCAATAAAGTTAGCAGAAAGAGGATGGCTAAAGTATGAATTGAAAGCTCATTGCAGAAAGTTGGAACGTTTGAATCGTGAATGCGACTTTACACGCAGCGACCTGGTCAAGTGGTTTGATAATAACTGATGTATAACGGATACTGTTCTCAATGAGGAACTCAGGGAAATGTCAATGATACTACAAAACAAAAAAATTGTAAGTGGAAAGGACTTTTGGCAAAGGAAAGTAACAGACGGCAAGAGAACAATAACTATCAAGCACTGTTAAAAATGGCAAGCGTAAGCTTGGCAACATATGGTAGTTTTGAAATTACCGACATGAGGCAAGAAAATGTCCAACAGGACTCTCCTCAACAGACCGTCTCGAGCTTGATCAACCTCAGTGATATACAGATTTCACAGTCCACGATATAAACATTGCAAAAAGGTTTGAAGTTTGTAACGGATGTATTCCGCGACCCCTCCGCCCCCTCGCTCAATGAGGAGGGGCTTCGTGTGTTAATCACACACAAGGAAAATTGCAGCGCGTCCCTTGCTCAAGGAGAGGAGGTGACAAAGGTGAATCGCGAGAATGCGACGGCGGATGACGTCACTGCGGTGACGCCCCGCCCCAAAATCATGCCACCAAGGCAGAAACGGAACGTAGTGACGATTCGTTCCATCTGTGACGCGTTTGACGTCACAGATGGAACGAAACCGAACGTTCCAAGGGGTCTTCAACTCGAGCCAGCATCGAGAGAGGAGGTGAAGTTCCTTCACTCCTCAATCAAGGGGGATCCGAGCGCGGTTGAAGTCCATCCGAATGCCTAACATCGTGCACAGTAGAGAGGGGTGTGAGGCAAAGTCCGAAGAACGTCGAGGTGGTAAATATTGTGCTACAATAAAAGCCTACTTTGAGCGTTGTGTGAGTTAGGGTAATTTCGTCGGTTGAGCGTTCCGGAACTGATATTCCGGAACTCCCAGCGATCGGAGATTGACTAACGGTTTGTGCGGTGAGCCAAGTATACCGAAGGCTTTGAACCAGTCGGTTGAGGTAAGATCCCGTCACAATTGGGGGCCCGTCCGGGATCCAGCAAGAATTTCCGATTTTTGGAGAAGAATTGGAAAGGGCCAGTTGGATCGAACATCCGCAGGGAAACTCCCACTAAGAGCCAAACGTTCTATCCGTTGACGGTGTGGTTAGCGCTTGGTTCGGCTCTTGTAGATCCGAAAGCTTGTAGCAAGTGGTTGTAAGGGTTACAGGGTGAAACCAAAGACAAGTGTTAGCTTTGTAATTTTGCCTTGTTTATTCCGGAATTTTGCCGAGCGTAAAATAGAATGCCCCGAGGAAGGCCAAGAGGCAGGTGATTGGAAAGCATTCCAGAACGAGCCGCGGGGTCCACTGATGACTCTGCACGGGCTGAGGTTCCAGAAACAGCAATGGAACCTCCAGAACAACCAGAAATGCGCCGATCGAGAAGGAGAACTGCTTTGGAGGCCGGGGAGGTGGAGATTTCATCAATCCACTCCCTCACGACAGCGAGGCGGCCAGGTAGGTCACTTTCTGATAATTCATTGCAATCTCGAGCATTAGATAACGCTCGATCGAATGCGCGGGCTTCGGAAGCCAAGCGCACGCATGATTTGACGGAGGTGCGACCTGAGGTCGTCGTTAACGAGACCGAAGCACCTATAGTGGAGGACCTGTCGCCGGTAATTTCCGGAGGTCCAGGCTCCTTACAGGGTGTTTCAAGAAAGAGACATTTTGTACCAAGTGCAAGTAGTTTGGTGATCTCGATGATACCGAATGCGTCGAGTGTGGGCCATGGGGCCAATGAACAGGTTGTGCGACCGGAAGTGCCCGATGAAAGAAGTTTTAACATCTATAACTTTTTCCGAGACATGGCCACCGAACAGCAGGCCATTCGTGAGCTGGTGGACCGTGGTTTGCGTCCTCGGGATAGGAGCGATCCTAGCCGTGGGGCCGGAGCGATATCGAGGGCGAGTCCCGTGCAAGCGGTGATAGCCGTCGCTCGGCGAGCGAAGGTCGCGCGGAGCCGAGTCGCGAGTCGCGGGCGCAGTCGCGTTCAGTCTCAAGGCAACCGACCGATACCGGTTCAGCCTCAAGGCCGCCATCAAGAGAAGTGTCAGAGGAGATATCGGAAGCATCAGCACTCCGATTTGCACGACGTTACAGCGCAGCTTCGATGTCTCGACCCGAAATAGGATTCGCGCTGGAAGGAAGTAGGGATAAGGTGCGTATAACTCCCGATATGGTATTACCTAAATTTGATGGAGGCAGAGGGACATTTGCCGCGGATTCCCTTAACGACCTAAAGGAATATGGTATGACTGCCAGTTATACCGAGCGCGAGTTCGTAATGCGTGTTGTCCCGAGAAGTTTAAGTGGTTTGGCAAAAGTATGGTGGGATTTCCACGGTGCTTTTAGGACATGGAATACGTTCGAAAAGATTTTCATGGATTTCTATATTCCACCCGATTTTTACAGTCGTCTGCATCGCGATTTGGATTTGCGAAGACAGGACGTTGATGAACCGTTGGCAGCATTCGTGCTAGCGGTTTCAAATTTCTTTAAATGGATCTGTAAGGAAGAAACAGATCAACAGAAGGTAGATAGGGTGTTGAAATTAATACATCCTAGGTATGTGCCACTTTTGGGAAACCAGAAGTTTAGAAATTTGAATGAGTTATTGGCTGCGGCACCAGCCATAGAAGTTAAAAGGAGGACGATACAGGACTACGAAAGACCTCCACCGAGCCATGAGCTACTACTTCAAGCTTGTGGATGGGGTTCGGCTAACCCCAGGAAGGATAAGTTTAGGTCGGTCTTTGACCAACAATTCGTCCCGGTGCAAGCTGCAGCCCAGCCAGCTGCAGCACAAAATTTAGTAGCGGTGCCCAAGAAACAAAAATGGCCGCCGATGACGTCGAACCAGGTGAAGACCACAGCCTAGCAAGTGGTGCCAACGGGTGCGAATGCAGAGCCGTTGGGGACAGATGGGCAGAAGCAGGGGCAGGCGGGTGATGTCAAAGCACAGGTACCTAGGCCTACGCACTGTTTCAATTGCCGACAAAAGGGGCATTTCGCAAGAAATTGTCCCCTCCCAAAAAACAAGTGAAGGTCGTCTCGATGGTGGCGAGTGGCGATCTCGGATGCAGCCACCCACCCGGCAACCAAGGTAGTGTAAGTCATTATAGAGGGTTGTTCGGTGCGCTTTCAAGTGACAATTTGCCAGTGATGAGTATTTATCTTGGTACAGCGAGAATACCGGTACTGGCGTTGATCGATTCTGGGTCTGCGGGTTGTTTAATAGATGAGGGTCTATTGAAATTGATACCCGAGGCTACCATTGATGAGTCGATGCCGATAGTGATTGAACAGGTGTCTGCGAAATCGAAGGCTATTGGAGTGACACAAGTGATCTAGAGGTGGCTAGGAGGATATAAGTCGCAGTACTTCGTGGTGACTAGGTTGACCCAGGAGAAAGTGATTTTGGGAAGAGACTTTGTCAAGTGCGCGGAGATAGTGCTGGATTTGCCTCATGGTAAGTGGACGTCGGTTCAAGTGGGAACTGAGCCCATACCTTTTGGTCCTTGCCCGGTCAAGTTAGCTAAGATTACGGATACCGAAAATGTAGTTTTCCAGTTGTGGAGAACTCGAATTGAGAACTCGCAGTGCCCACCATCTCATCGGCAGAAGTTTATTGATCTTTACCATGAGTTTGGGGAAATTTTCAGATTTACCCCGGGTGGCGCTGTGGGTGTGCGACATGTGATTGACACTGGAGATCATAAGCCGTTCAAGGAGTATTGTAGGCCTATGACTTCAGCCAAAAGGGAGTTGCTAGGCAAGCTCCTGGATGAATTCATAGTGGAGGGAATAGTAGAAAAGTCGAAGAGCCCGTGGGCGTCGAACGTTGTGATTGTCTCTAAGAAAGGAGGAACTTTCCGACTGTGTGTCGATTTTAGGAGGTTGAATGCCCTAACGAAGGCTGATTCATATCCTATGCCCGACGCGGAGGATATATTCTCGAAGTTGGGAACCTCAGACTGTTTCTCCATTTATGATCTTGATAAGGGTTTTCTCCAGGTCACATTGGATGAGAAAGATAGGGAGAAAACAGCATTCATCACACCCCGCGGGTTATGGCAGTTCAAGGTCATGCCATTCGGTTTGCGCAATGCGCCGACAACTTTCCAGCGGATGATGGATGAGGCGCTGGAGGACATGGCACGTGAGTTTGTTGACCCTTTCTTCGATGATACGGTGGTGTACTCTAAAGGAATTGAGCAGCACTACAGTCATACGAGGACTTTCTTTGAAGCTATGGCACGCGCAGGGCTGTCTGTCCAACCGAAGAAGCTGCAGATCTGTGCAGCAGAATATAAGCTCCTGGGCCATGTTTTGAGAGCGGAGGTCATTAAGCCAGACCCTGGGAAGGTTGAAAGTGTTGCAGATTACCCGAGCCCGAAGAATCCAAAGGAAATTCATATATTTTTGGGATTGGCGGGGTATTACAGGAAATTCGTTCCCAACATTTCGACCTTGGCCAAACCGATCTCAAAATTGATGAGGAAGGATGCTCAGTGGAATTGGGGAGAGGAGCAGGAGTCAGTTTTTCAGGCCCTGAAGAGAGAACTGACCGGCAATGTCTAACTTGCTCTTCCGGACCTCGACCGTGAGTTTATAATTCACACAGATGCTTCAGGAGTTGGTATAGGGGCTGCGTTGTTGCAGTTAGACAGCGAAGGCCAGGAACTCCCGATTGCTTATGCGAGTCGTGGACTTACCAAGGCTGAGGCAAATTACTCGGTATGTCATCTTGAGTGTTTGGCCGTAATCTGGGTGATAAAGAAATTTCGCCAGTATATAGAGTATCGTCACTTTACCCTGGTGACGGATCACCTTGCTTTGCGTTGGCTACAGGATTTGAAGGAGCCAGCTGGACGTTTAGCCCAATGGTCTTTACAGTTGCAAGACCTGGATTTTACGGCTGTGTATAGGCCGGGGAAACCGAACAAGATAGCTGATGCACTCTCAAGAAATCCTGTGGGGGCGACGTTGGGTACCGATAAATGTCTCATGAAAGCAATGGCCGTGGAGGTAGCACCTTTTGACCAGTACCCTACCAGGAGCGAATGGTTTAAGGCACAGCAGGAAGATGAATTCCTGCGACGGCTATACCTCCATGTAACAGGTTTGCGAGCGGTCGATGGGTTGCAGGCGACCCCCGAGGTTCTGGACCTAGCTAAAGATTGTATCGTGGACCACAGCGTCTTAAAGATATATCGGTCACCTAGAAGAGCAACGGGTGAGGAGGTGTTAGAGAGAAGGGTGTGGAAGACGATGGTGCCAAAGGCCCTTTGTTTCCAAATAATTAGACAGTACCACGACCCACCGCAGGCCGGGCACTTCGGAAGTGCCAAGACGGTCCGGCGAATTGAAGAACTCCATTACTGGAAAGGGCTGAGGAAATATGTGTTGTCCTATTGCCGAGGGTGCCAGGGTTGTCAAAAGGCGAAAGCCGCCTGTACGCTACCGTTAGGATTATTAGGCCACACTGATCCTGTCGAGCCTTGGTTTATGCTGGGGATGGACCTAATGGGTCCCCTCCCAAGAAGTCCGTCCGGAAACCAGTATTTACTAGTTGTAGTGGATTATTTCTCTAAGTGGGTGAACTTGTTTCCTCTCCACATGGCAAAAGCGAAACCTATTGCCGACTGCTTGGACCGCCTTTTTACTGAAAAGGGGTATCCTAAGTGTGTCCTATCTGATCAGGGTACTCAGTTTACCTCTGAGGTGATTGCAGAAATGTGCCGAGCAGCTGGAGTCAAGCATAAGATGACTACCGCATGGCACCCGCAAACTAACCTCACAGAAAGAGTTAACAGAGTCCTGAAAAACGATGTTAAGGATATATGCAGTGGAGCACCAAAATTGGGATGCTCATTTACGGCAATTGCAGTTTGCCATAAATACGACACAGAGTGAGACCACTGGGTTGGCTCCCCGTCAAATATTGTTTGGGCGAATGCTACGGTTCCCACGGGAGATGGACCCAGAAGTGATAGAAGAGGATTTTACACCGGTTACTGATGGAGAGGTGAGACGTTTTGCGCATTCGTTGCGAGATCGTCTCGCGGCTGTCTGTGATTTCGTGAAAGGAAATATGGACAAGGCCGCAGCCAAACAGAAGAAGTACAAGGTGAGACCAGAAAGTTCGGTGAATGGTCTGATTGTACGAATTTCAAGGAGCCTAGAAACATTTCGATACATGCGAATTGAATGTTGATATCTAAGCTAAGAAATGTGTGATGTGCACAGGCATTGTGTGACGTTTCCTTATGACGTCACAGTTACTAAAGTGCTGCATGAAAACTAGTCGTTCCAGGTGCAAAATGGAGCAGCGAGTCAACATGAAATTCTGCTTCAAACTGGGGAAATCGGCAACCGAAACCCACGATATGTTACAGAAGGTGTACGGGGAAGAAGCTGTGACTCGAAAATGCGTGTATGACTGGTTTAAGCGTTTCCGGGAAGGACTCGAATCTCTTGAAGACGATCCTCGTTCTGGGAGGCCGACCACCAGCACC
>WWPM01005696.1:0-14344 GCA_023279145.1 Glomeris maerens | reverse complement strand
GGGGGGGGGGGGGGGGCAAACCGAAAATCATGTCGCACGTGACCTACGACCTCGTCTGCAAGGTCATTAAATAATTATTTTTTTGAACCGTTTCAGTTAGCACTCAGGTCCCAATTGGAAAGTTGTAGAGCATTGTCGAATTAGTCTAATTGGGCGTCGTTTATGTACCTGTGGGTGACAGGCGAATTTATGTTGTGGTAGGAAAGCCCAGTTACCGTAAATGCTCGAATAGTGCCCCGGGGCTGTAATCATTTTGTAACTCTCGCAGCCAGGGCAGTATTCGAATACAGGGCTTTAATCGAGACCAGGCTGTAATTGCTTTCTGGCATTTGGAATGTAATGAAAGCAATAACCTATGGTGTTAATATAGAAAACAAGTGGACTATTTGAACAAACATTATTTTATTTCAAATGGGGAATCTTAGTCATACAAATTTTCATCAATATCAAGTACCATGTTTGTTAATGATAACGACTTTTGGTGAAATTAGTTCAAGGTTAAATGATGTTACTCACCTCATTTCGGGCAGCCATGATGATGACAGTGTGATTTTCTCTATTTGAAACCCGGGTTATTCACCCCCTCGATTTAAAACCCGGGTTAGGTATTCACACCGTGATTTGAAACTCAGTTTATGCAGCGACCTTGGCTTGAAAACCGGATTCATACCCGGGCTCAAATCGAGACCAGGCTATATTTAGGTTTTTCCAGACCCGCCCAGGGCAGTATTTGAATACAGGGCTGTAATCGATACCGGGCACTGTTCGAGCATTTACGGTACATCCTGCCAGCAGCTTCTCTGCCTTACACTCATCTGGCTTATTTTGATTCGCCAAGTTGTTCAACAAAAGTATAATTTGGGCAAAGCATATGATGCTAAGTTGAACACCTTGGCGACCCAGTAAACCAGTAAACCATAATAAGCCAGATGGGTGTAAGGCACAGAAGCTGCTGGCAGGATGTAACTGGGCTTCCTACTACAGCATAAATTCGCCCGTCACCCGTTGGGATATAAACAACGCTCAGTTAGACTAAATTAGACAATGCTCTACAACTTTCCAATTTTGACCAGGGTGCGAACTATAACGGTTCAAAAAATAATTATTGAATGACCTTGAAGACGAGGTCGTAGGTCACGTGCAATACGATTTTCGGTTTGTCCCTTCCCACCCCCACCCCCCACAACTGCTTTCTTTTCCACGGCAAAACATTCAATTCATTAACTTTCACCATTTCTGAGATATCGCATCAAGAGCCAGAATTTTGCCTCGGCCTGTATAACAGTTGTATACAGGGCGTTTTTAAACTACAGGGACAAACTGACGAGTCCTTAATAAATGATCAATAGAAAGATGTGGGGAGCATGAATTATGGATGTCACGTTTTATGTAGGTGCTACTTAAAAAACTAAGCGTTTGGGGACATGGGTTCACAAAGGAACTTTATGTCTTCTTTTTATGCAGGGAATATGCCCTGTCAGTTTGTCCCTATAGTTTAGAAACACCCTGTATATGGCATATCATATACATATAATATTCTAAGCGTACAATATTTTTGTATTTGGCATGTTCAATTTTCTTCGTTTTTCGTTTGTTCCATTTTATTTTTTTGAAGACCAAACTCATGTGGGAATTGACGTTTATTGCCAACGTTTGTGTTAGCATTTTTCTTGCCCACAAGCCCGTCGTCTGTCGTCTATTGTTTTTCCTTTCTTTCTCCTATACTATGGCTTTAGTATTATTTTTCTTGTCCAGATCAATCGGAGAAAACCAATGGGGTTTTTCCTTAGAAATTGTAATCTGAGCAATATTGTCTCCGTTTCCCGACAAATGCGTTTTCTCATCTTGGTTTACTAGTTGCCATACCCCGAGCGTATTTTTGAACACATATATATGTTGAGCTCGCCGAGGATTTTTGCTCAGCTTATTTCACAATCCTTCTTGTTTCATGGCATTGTATGAAATTTCTACTATACAGTATACACTCGGTTCATTCAAACAAGCTGACGTTTTTATTTCCATGCATATATACTCCTCTCTAGCTCCAGATGCGCTCTATAAAATCTATGGCAGCCCTATACTGCATTTAATACTTAAAACTCCATAAAACATTTTCAGATACTATATGCATCAGTAGGAGGCCTATATACTATCTGTGGATCATCTGAGAAGGGTGTTTTTTTCTTTTCGATCTAATACTTTTTGACTTCTTTCTTTTTGGTTGTGTTGAGTGCTCCTTGAAGCTGAATTTTAATAAGTTTGGGGAATTTATAAAGCGCGCCATGTTTATTCGCTGCACTTCATATTTTCATTTTACATTTCTTCAGGCTCCAAACACATTTACATATCTTGGCTCTTTTGCCCTGCTTATAAATAAAAAAAGTCTGATATATTTTTGATGTTATCTGCAATTCAATTGACTTAGCACGTCCTAGAAATAACACTACTTCAAGCCGAAAATCTTAGTTTACAGATTGTTGCGATTTTTTTTAAATAGGTAGACTGCATTAAGTTGTCTAAATAAAATTTTGTTTAATATTTTATCTTTGAGTCGATGCAGAAAGAAAAGCTTTGGCCTAACGGCACCACAATTTGTGACAAACAAACCTCGTTTGCATAACAACAAAACCTTTTTCATTTTTTCCTGAAATCGGTTTTATATTTCATCAGGAGTCATCATTATCTTCGAAGATTTGTCATTGACGATGCGGAACGTGGGCGTTTCGTATGTTCATTAATTATAGTTGGTTTTTATGAATATTTATGAAGCGTTATCCTTTTGTGAAAGTTCAGTTGCTCTGGTGGCTTCTATATTTTTACTCTACTCATCCCCCAAGCATTTAAATACGTTTTCTTTGTGCTGATAGATCAAATAGGAAATTTCAATATATTGATTGGGTTTTAGCGACAGGAAGTAGGAGGAGTAAGTTGAAGTGTTGGGCTTGATTCATTTCCGCTCTCATTAAACGCTCACTTTGCACCACATGTCGTAAAATGTAAATGCAAAATTAGCTTCCAAATGAGACGTGCTGCGTCTCTTTTAACCCGAGATGAAATATGTGTATCACTTGTGCATTCCCAAGTCTTTGCAGTTCGTTTTTAATTGTTGAGCAACAGAGGTAGTGTTTGAAATTGAATTTTGATGCAGTTAGCTTAGCTGTATGCCTGCTGTTCATGTGAAATAATCTACTTTTATCTCAAATGATTAATAAACTGAGCATATTTTTGAAACAATACGGGCACGATCAGCAACAATCTCAAGTCGATTCATCAAGAAACCAGGAGGCTGCGGTTTCGATTTTCCGTCTTTTTGTAAACAAAGTTCCATTATATAAGCTTGGGTGCATGATCGATGACGACGCTTTTCCACTCTTTCTATTTTTCATTTAAAGTTCAATTTTTATTGGGCACGTTCAGGACACATAATCCCTATTTCTTTATTCCGGACAACCGATTTTTACACCGTGCCATTTTTCAAGGCCACCATCATCCATTATTTTTCCAATTTTTGGAATTCTGATTGGGTGCGCAGAGATTTCGAATTTGAAAACCGTAAGTATTTTTTTGTAATATAGTATATAAGGATATAATAACGGCTACAAATTTGTAGCTGTGTTTTATATTAGTTGCAATGTTTGTAACTATAAATAATTTTCTATTATGTTTTGCAAAGATGCCAATGGGTTTTTAGCATCTTTTCTATTAGTGACAAATATTAATACCTACTAAATACCCGACTGTTCCCCTTTAAGCAATCCATATAAAAAAATCCAAGATTAGAGATTTCGTAATTTAATACTAAACTTAAAGTTGTGTATAAATTATGAGAAAGAAATCTTTCAGGCCGGGATGGATCGCTTATATGCATAAGATTTTGCTCGCGCCTCTTTGACCACTTAAGGACAATTTCATTTCACTCCTGTCATGTTCGTGACATGCTCATTCTGAGTTTGATCAATATAGATGCTGCATAGAAGTCTGAGATTGACAAGCCATTAATAATGAGCGAGTGAACAAGATATTAATTTTCTCCTGTTGAAAACTATTATTAATCGCAAGTAGGCTATTGTACCTATGTGTATTTCACAAGAGATTTGGTTGTTCATCATCTGTATGTGGTCGCCATTAAAAAGTGCAATTACATCGCCAATGTTTCAGTCGAGCATATCGAGTTGAATGTGGAAAGTTTTCATTTTTTCTGACAAATACATACTGATTTTAGCAAAGAAACAATGGGGTCCATTTGGATTTTGGTCCGCGGATATTATTGTTTATCTATGGCTGTGTAGAGCCTTGTCTTTTCCCACCCTTTTAGACCCCCCCCCCCTCCCCAACTCCCAGGAAAATGCATTTTTGGCATGTAGTATTGTTGTATAGGCTTTGTTGGTTCAGAGATTCTTGAAACGATAGAAGCTTGAAAGCTCTTGCAACTGCAAAATGTACACATCTGTCTATTTCTGGATTCTGAAGAGTAGATGGAGTTCAGGTCCCACTCGGGTCTCCTTTGTCACTAACGACCTGTGAGACAACTGAAAGGGTCCCTCCGATCAATGCGGAATCAACGGGCGTGACGGCCCCTGGTGGGATTTTGCCTAACTGAACTCTCTCTGACTTGCAATGAAACCATATCCCAAAGGAATATACAGTACAAATTTTAACGTGAATAATTATTATGGTCTTGTCTTTAAACTCGAAACCAGTACGTTATATACGGAAACCACCTCCTGCTAGTGGGCGTTAACTGTCGTGTCACCTGTCCAATCTAAAATGAAGTGTTATATTCTTAACTTAAAAGTTTCAATTAATTTTGTAAGAAAATGTAAGTAAGGAATGACATAGAAGGACCGTATAGTATTTTTCAGCATTGAACACTTTTATATGAATAGTTCTAATGAGATAAAACGCCCGTTAGGTCATGTTATAACAGGCATAAAAAAAACAATTTATCAAGAAAATAGCTGAAGTTGCTAATTCCGTTGCACAAAATTTTATTTATTTATTCAGCAAGGGATTTTATAGCAAATATGATTTCATCAAATAAATTATTTTGATTACACATGACGATTGCAGTTTACTTAATTCCCCATAAGGGGGTAGACAAAATGATGATTTTTTGTGACTAAGGGGGGAGGGGGTGTCAAGCCAAAAGTGACATCACATTGAAATTTGCTGAATTTGTGTGTGGCAAATGAAAGATGGAATTCGCTGAATTTGAGTGCGACAAAGGAGAGTAGGGGAGGGGATTTGATACTCCTAATCTCTCCTTATTAGCGGCATTGCAAGGGGAGAGGTGAGTGAGAATCATTTATTTATGATATATTTAGGCATTTAGCTGAACTCTAATAGATCATTGGCACCAGGTTTTTAACCTTTTCACTAGTCGATGAAAATCCGATTCAATTTACATATTAGCGATTTGGAACATTGGCTTCAAGCACCTTTCGAAGATAATATTTTAGGCGATAACAATGAGTAAAAATTCATTATAATGTATTATCAATAAAAATTTACAGAAATAACTTTTCACACGCAGTTTTAATTTTTTCGATGACGTCACGGGGGGTGCAATAGAAACTGACTATTGATGATCGAGGGGGGAGGGGGTAAAAAAATAGCGATTTTTTGATGACGTCATTTGTGGTACGGACCCTATTTGCGAAAATATTAATTCAGAATTTTGTTCTCATCTGTCTGTTATCGGGGGCGAAAAATGTCACCAATTCAATATGATCAATGAAGAGTGATTTAGAAGAGATTCTTAACCTAAGAATTAATTATTTAAACTTTAACATTCCTGGAAAACTCGAGTTTATATAATATTTTGTGCAATTAATCTTCAGACCGAAGAGAATTTACCTCGTTTTTAATTAAGATTTCGTGCAAATTCAAGCTTCAGCAAATTCAGAAGGTATGTAATATGCATGCTACCACTCTTGATGCTACTAATATTTGAATGAAATTTACTGTTAGAATATTTCGGCGTTTTGGAACTTTCTGGAGAGTTCTGTATATGGTAAATCTGAAAAAAAAGGTAAAAAGAACTGATTCAGATGCGCCTTGTAAATTTTGTTTTAGAAAAATAACTTCTTGTATGAAGACACAATTCTCATGCAAATTTTGATTGATTGTGGTTTCAACTAAAAGTGTAACTTGTGCAATGGAGTTATGCTAACACCAGATAATAATTAATTACTTCCATCCACACAGCAGGCAGTGATAGGTGCTCATCTGAAATATGTTCCATCGCAGCAGGATCGTTCACCATGTTGCACCTGGAAATAATGATGTGCACATTCACTGAATTGTGCTTGGCCAAAATTAATCCTGTACAGTTGTAATATCGCGCACAAGTAACAAATTTCATGTAACTGTGAGTGCACAACCTTGGCTACAAAATCATGCTTACCTGAAACTGTAAATCGAGTTGATTGTCTAGTCATTTCAGACATATTTATATAGAAGTGGGTGTGACATCTGTTCAGTACAGGATTGGTGCTCAGATTTAATCGATCACACAATAGTATAGGTACATTGTGGACATATCATATCTGTAGCTCAAATTCAATCTTTGAAAAACACCAATCCGGCAAAGTAAACTTTTTCTATTATCCGTTTTTTTTACTTCAGAAATATTTGCATGTATTAGGTCGCATTGTTAAATAACTGTTAAAGGTATAGCGACAAACAAATATGATATATTTCTCTGTTACATACCAGAGGGACATCGATTTTTGACGACATAGTATTTGATCTTGGAGCATCCCTTTTAAGTTCAAACTGATTTTAACTTTGCCAAATTTTGTGACAGAAAAGCAATTGAAAATCTTAGTATTGTTGCTGCTGTTCCTTTGTTTATGTCACCAACCAGCCAGTGATGCCATGCAGTGAATCCCTGCCAAAAAAGTATTGTAACAAAATTTCAAAGCAATTGTACAATAATATTGCTATAAAATGTGGCAGGTTTTATTGGGATTATTTGCCAATATAATTTCAATAAAATGCCAAATTTTAATCAGAGAATACAAAATACAATTGCGATAATATTGCCATATAATAGTCTAAGAATTTCAATGTTATTACAATTGTCATGAAATATTTGCTTCAAAATAATGGGAATAAAACTGCAATTAAATTGCAATATAAAGGGCGTTTCTTATGTAACTTTTAATGCTTAGTTTGGGAAAAATACTAATATAACTCCATCGCATATAGTTTTGACGATATTGGGATAAATATTCTCCGATTGCTTAACTAATTGAGCCTCAACAATTTTTCTCTTTTTTTGTGTGTGTAATATTTTGCATTCAATATGATCGATGATGGACGTTTACATTAATTATTGCGTGCACTGAAGTATCACAATTCCAGAGGTAATATTTTTTCCCTGAGAGATTGCTTCCCACGTGCTTCGTGTCAGTATTGCATTTTTATTATAATTTTTTTATCTTACGTAAACATTATTCAAATAATATTGTTATTTTCAACATGAAATAGTTATACAATTTTATTGCTGCAATACAATTTCCATTATTTCAAACAATTTGGTGTCTTCAATAGTATTGAAATTATATTTGCAATACCTACTGTAATTTTTTTCAAAATGTCCTCTGTTGTGATAAGATTGCAATAACTTGAAAGATTTCGATATTAAAATATTTCGTTTTTTCAATACAAATTTAATTTCGGTCACTAAATTCTATTTTTAAATATGCCAATATTATTTTCAAATATATATGCAATAATATTAGGTATATTGTGTATTCCAAAATTATTTCAATTACATGTCAAAATACAATGGCAATATTATCGGTCTTGACTTTTTGGAGCAATTACAGTACAATTATATGTTTTCAAATTGAAATAACATTGCAATAGTTTCGGGTATTGCAATATTATTTTTCAGCAGGGATTGTAGTCTTCAGTTTTTTATGCATCACTCAATTTCATGTTAAAGGGTTGTTCCAAGGTCAAAAGTTATGTCACAAATGGATGTCTCTCTGGCTTGTTACAGATATACGTATGTCATTGCTATATTTTGTTCATTGTAGAAGTGGAAATTATGAGTTCTGAATATTACCCCTTATCTCCCTGTTAACGAGTGGAGACATGTTCTTCGTTGTTAATTAAGGTACCACTTTCACTTACTAACCTCTTCAGAAGCTCCGGATTTTTTATGTACAGTAGAACGTCGTTTATCCGCACTAATTGAGACCAAGGGTTGTGCGGATAATTGAACATGTGTTTATGTAATGCAGAAAAACACGTACAGAACAATTTTACTAGACCCTTCTCTGCTATCTAACATGGGTGCATAGTTCAAAATGTCTTCTTTTTTGGCTTTGATATTATAAACTGTCCTCTTGTGATCATGTAACATGTTACTAAGGTGTCAACACTCGCGCCTTTATCGAGTCTATTGATAATCTTTACATTTTTTCTCAATTCATAAAACATTCCGATTTCACTTAACTTGATCTACTAGTTGAGGACTTGGATAATACTCTATATGAGTAATATGACCACAATTTTACTGTACAGAAAAACTATACACCAACCATAAGACGATGCGTGCGCTACAAACTCGACATAAACTGAACAAGTCTTGTCACGCTGGATGCTTACTGTATGCTGATGTAATACGAGAAGTGTGTTTTAGGTGTGCGGATGATTGACATTCTACTGTATATGTTATCAATTGTATAGTGGTCGCTTGCCCTGAAGAAGTCTCCTATTGGAGCCGAAACTAGTCGGCATTGAATAAAATAGACATAAAAATATGTCGAAACGTTTATGAATAAAGGATTATCCACTCTGTAATAGAACTATATTTTGTGTTGGCCGCAATTCTTTTCAAACTTATAAACGATGTGACTAGATTTTCAAACAACCCTGTATATGAGTTTCTGCTGGAGCATTGTGAAAGAGCAAACATTTATTGACAAAAATAAACATTTTTCAAACACTGCAATCAATTAGTATGGACAAGCAGAAGAAGATCGATCAGTATAGAAACAGCAATTGAATGCCCTACTGTATACACTGTTTCGCAAAATTTCTGTATTAAGTCGCACGGAACAGGCGGTGGAGGTGGTCAACTTTACATGAGGAGACTTTACTGTGCATTTCTAAAATACTGCAGCAATCATTCAAATCCTCAGGTGTATTAAAGAAGGGAGGAAAAATTGGCGGGGACAAAAAAAAGACCGAATCGCGCCTGTCTTGTCATTAAGTGACGTTGGAGTTGCGATTTTTCTCTTTGAAGCCTCTCTCCTCTTTGTGTTTATTGTAGAAGTGATGCGATTTGGCGAGCTGAAAGTTGATTGGTGCAAGTTTTTATCTGCAATTCATATGAACGCGTGACGTGTCACGTTTTGATGCCAATCGGCAAGCATTTTTAGGTTTTCTCAAATCGAATTTCTTATTCGCACCAACGAGTTCAATGATTAACTTTGCGGTAGCCAACGCCCAATTGATCATTGCTTTTTGCCTGCGAATTGACGCTGATCGATTCGTCAATTGATTGATTCTGACCGCAAATCCATCTTTCTAGCAAGGTGACGAGATTGCGCTTCGGTTTTAATACTTATGAGTGATTTGTGCGCGCCTTGCTCCGTTATTTATTGCGTTTTTCGTCACGCCAAGAAAATGCTGCATGATGAAAATTCAAATATAGTCGAGCGCCTTCCACTGATAAACAACAATGAGCAACCCACTGTTGCTGCTTATCTCCGCCGTCATTACTTTTATCGAAATTGCAACAGCCAAAAATAGTGGTTGCACACTGTTTGTAATGGAAATGTGCAAACTGGTTTCGTTAGCCTGCACTCCTAATTATAATCCCCTTGCAGTCACTCAATCATTAAACATGGTTATAGTAATACATACAGTATTTCCATCGAGTAGACTAGCCTATAATGATTGAATGAAACACTATACTCCATCCATTCTAATTACGAGTTATTCGTCGTTTGCTCCTTGGGCAGAGATTATATTTCCAATTTGTGTGATAACTGCGTGATAATTTACTTGAAGTGTTGCAATTAACATGGCTGGGTGTGTATTCCAGAAATTAGCTTTCTGTGGTTTTTTGAACTTTTGTGCGAATATCATATGCACAGATTTATTTGTTCTGTAAAGTTAGGCTAAAACTTAAACATTGAATGGATTTTGTGATATTTTAATTAGATCTAATTGATACAATAAGCATGTGTTCATGGGGGGGGGGCATATAGTAATTTTAATTGCATTTTCCGGTGCAATTTTGTATGTAAACTATGCATATACTGTAATTGTGCAGGATTTTAGTTTCATACATACAGTATTCTGGATTCTGTACAGTAGTAGGCCTATATATACATTTTTGAGATTGATTTCAGTTTTGAAGACATTTAACAAATTTGTTCTGGTGTAACAGTTTTCATAATGCAATTTGACACCATCAGTGTTATTTCTCTTTAATTTAAAAAAAATAATTTTAGATTTTTTTTAAGATCCGTTGTTTTAAATTCATGTTTGTAGAATTTATAGGTTGCAAATTATTTTAGCATGTGGTGCAGAAGGGAAGCATAAACGTTCTTCTTTCGCTTGCGTAGCTTCACTGGTGTATCCCTTGTGACCATATAATATAAGCATAGCATGCATAGTATATGTACTGCATATAATAATTTTAACCAGCGATTTATGATTTACGCCATACCCTTGTGCCCTTTAGCAACGAAATGATTTTACTTCATCCATGTTAGAGACCATAATTTTACATACACCAGCGCTGCAAATTTTTCTGTCATAAGAGCTGTTTTTACATTACGTTAAAAGTGCCCTAGCTATAGTAGCTTTCGACGTCATTTTTGTTCGCTGTATACTGAAGTCATTTTTCCAATGTGCAGAAGAGAAATATAAATAATGTTCGAGATTGAAATCTGTCAGCTAGTCGTATCATTAGAGCTATGCGTGTACATTTGTTTCACAAAACTGTATTCCCCATAATGAATGAAGAATAGGATGCAGTATTTATGAAATATTTATATACACTGTGTGCAAGTTTTCCTGTTGTTCTATGAGGACAGGCGAATTTATCGCACAAGTTTTTATTGCGATGATATGCAAATTTGATACTACTTTTAGAGACGTTATGCTGTATAAATACGCAAGGGATTACGTACGCACTCTTTAAAAGTAGAGATAAACGTCGACAGTTGTTAAAACGGATTATTTTCAGCAGAAATGACATGGCCAATCTATTATTTACAGGCAGGCGATGCTATTCGCCACTCTTCCTTTAGCAAAACTAAGATCAAATATTAAGGAACCTTTTAAAAACTGATAAAACACAAATTCATATCATGCCAGAGTTTTCTGTCGGCAACCTTATACATGATGGCACCTAAAATGTTTATGAATCCCACGCAACATTTTATACCGATATCCAATATCACCATGATGCTGATATTGTAAAATTGCAGTACTCGTACGTACAACTATGGCATAAAAATTTATCCCTATTAAAACGATTGAAACCATATTGGAATTCAATAGTGCATTTTCAATTCTCATTTCAGACTTTAGCTGTTCTGAATCCGATGAAAAGCACAAATGCAGACATCATGCAAGACACTGATCTTGCTGGACCATTAGTATTTTGCCTTGCTTTTGGCGGTTTCTTGCTTCTGGTAAATAGCATTGATAATGTATAATTTGTTTGATATGCTGACTGGTTATAGAAGAGTGTTTTTATTGTTATTTTTGTATTTCAGTCGGGCAAAGTACAGTTTGGATACATATATGGAATTGGAGTACTAGGCTGCCTGGGTATGTATGCTCTTCTGAATCTGATGAGCGTCGGAGGAGTTTCTGTGGGATGCATCATTAGTGTGCTTGGATATTGTCTCCTCCCAATGGTTGGTCTATCAGGAGCCTCCATCATCCTATCCCTCAAGTGAGTTCGTTTGCATATATCTTTATAGATGCATGCATTTTAATAACTTTCAAACAGTGGTATGATATGTGTTAAGATCAATATCGGCTTCCAGTGTTGCCATGCTATATCATTAATTTATTTTCCTTGAAGATGACTGATCATATTGATCTAGATTCAGTACTGGCATCGTATTATCGTATTCAAGTTAGTCATGTACAAATCAGCCAACCAGAAAATGAATAATTTTCCATATTCTGTCTAAATTGTCTTTAAATCTACCGTGTTGCCCATTTTTTGTCAACTGTGCTTGTATTGATTAAGCGCCGCAGTCTCTATTTAAAAACTATATTTTTAGGCTGAAATTTTAAGTTGCATATTAAATTGTTGCTTAATTATCATGTATTATAGATTGCTTATTTCTGGAACTTATCCTTTGTGATGACCGAATGCTGCAAACTATTTGTCTATAACATCTGGTTTTTCATGTCCTTATTCTGAATGTTATATTTTTTTACAGAGGTATGCTTGGAAGCATTCTGACAGTGCTGACGGTTGCATGGTGCAGTGGATCGGCATCCAAGCTCTTTGTTACTGCACTTGCAATGGACCATCAGCAGCTGCTTGTGGCATACCCTTGTGCTTTACTCTACGGTGTATTTGCTCTATTAACTGTGTTTTAATCAAATGCATACCTTCACATTGTTGCAAACAGCACTTTATTAGACCTCGTTTATTTGCGTTTATCTTGAAAATATCTGTTGCGATGTTGAATGAAAGTATTTCGTTAAGCTGAAGTACATAGCAATAAAATGTATGCTGGTTCGCTATCGACATTTTTGCGCCATTTCTTTTCATATTGTGTACCTACATTAAGGAGCGCACAAATGCGAATTCACGTAAGCTGGTTTATTTTTACAATTACTTTACTTTAATTGCAAATTTACTAATTTTCCCTTTACAAAAATTTACCGCAGTTATTTATTTTAACCCCCCCCCCTTCCAATTCATGGAACAGACTGCAGTTATTCATCAAAAAGTCAAATTTTTAAACTAAAAACTGCATTTTTGAAGTACAAAACTGAGGTGGCCGCATCAACTCAAACCAACGAAAATCCGGTTGTGCAGACACGTGGCGTCTCCGTGTCGGCTATGTCGGCACAACCCAGCGTCGCTAGGTGGCGCTGCGGACTACAAATACCGATCGTGTACTGACAACTGATCATGTACCGAATTGCGGGATGACTTCGCGCAGCTGCTCTGTGATTGGCCGAAATCATCTGCGCTGCCACTGCCCTAGCCATTGCGTACAATAAACAATAATTCTCATGTTCTAATTATCTTAAAATTTCAATTAATGTTTATGAAAAATTGCAAATAACAAAATGTAATTTGTATTTTGATATTTGAATAAATTTTGGTTGTATCATTGAAATAATTATGACAATTAATTTACAAGTACCGACAAATTATAAAATTATTCTAAATATCTGAAAAGTAACTGTAATTAAAATTTTATAAATTTTGGTATTTATTATATGTAGTTAAAAATTAAGAGCAATATATAATACGGAAATTGGAATATTTTCGATTTTTCAATTGCACAAAAACGATTGCCTTTGTTTATTCAACAATCAAATCCAATTCTAATGTCTTTTGGGAATGTCTTGAACTTGTTGTACAATAATACAGTATAATCACTAGATTTTCCATTGCATAACACTCATGTCACAGCAACGTGGCTAGGTATGACTTGCAGTATAATATGGCTGCTGCCTAGTGTTAAAAACGTCAATTTGGTCTCTATTCCTTTCTATGCAGGGGACTTGGTATTCAAACGTTGGAATTTCTGCACAATTATTAAATTTAATAGCATAACATAATATTGGGATCACCCCCGGCGTGCACGCTGGGGTTCGAGGTTAAATCGCCCGCAAGATCGTTGATGCTGGTTTTTGTCTTCATATTTCGCCCCAAACAAATATTTCGTTTATTTTGTGTGAATTATTTAATGAGCGAGCTCTTTTGAATGTTCGTCGTTTTTGCAGTGGCGGATTCTAATGAACGCCACTGCATGCTCACTCCGAAGTTTGCGCGTCAATTTTGATTACATATAAAATGAAATAGCCCTTTCGCCCCACCCCCCTATTCACCCGACATTGACCCTTCAACTTGTTAAAATTCCCTGAATAAAAAGGGACATGAAAGGAAAATGGGAGCCAGTTCGATTCAGGTATTTTACATGGGTTTTGGATCACCCCCACCTTCCGGGGTTCGAGGGTATATCGGTGATAAAACGCTTTCGCGGCGGCTTGCTGTTTTGGAGTTTTAGCATCACCTTATATCCAGGCCTATTTCGATATTATTTGTGATGACTGAGGTACAGAAAGCTTTTGTATTTGTTAAGTAAATGATGTTGCTGTTTTTTTT